>JAVQJG010031078.1:0-11502 GCA_036024015.1 Craterocephalus amniculus
GCTCACCTCGCGACAACTGCCGCCAAGGCGGCTGCAATGAGCAGTTCTCGCGTTGCTAGTGACAGTTCAGTTTGGAGAGCCAAGGATATTATTTCTTTCTTTTTTTAATTATATCATAATCCGGGAAAAATATTAATATTAATACGGGAGACCGGCGGGAAAGAGGAGTAAAATACGGTAGTTTCCCGGCCAAAACGGTATACTTGACAGGTATGATGAGAGGTGATGTTGCAGAGAGAGGACTCACTGAAAGAAAAAATGGATCTTAAGGTTATTTGTTCAGCAAAAGTTACCATGGTGATCTATCACTTTTAAAATTCTGCAACTTCTGTGTCATTGAAAACTCTGTGAGACCTTTTGTGTTAGAAACCAATTTCAGGACAGTTGTGCTGTCAGTAGTGACATCTACTGGTCTAAGTTGTAATACTGCAACCAATGACAGACCCTCCATGTCCCCAGAGTCCCATGTTTACAAAGAGAAGTGTATCATGAAAGGAGGTCCAGATCATTACTAATCTTTTTCCTCTGTGAACATTCTCCTAGTTTGATTTAGTTATTAGTGTAGCAAAATGTTTATTCTGTATATTATAATTGAATTTACAGGCAGTAAATCAGGGTATGTCCTGCTGTGAGCTTAATAAAATACAGTCAACGGAGGTGAGTCAGCTTCATGATTGAAGGATGAAATTAGTTTCCGGATGCTAAATCTATTTTACAACAGTGATTCGCAAACCAATTTGTGGCATTACAAATTGGTTTATCGGTTTAAGTTTATCATATAGAGTCCTTGCACAAGAAAACATGATGTGATAAACATTTTATTTATTACCCGTTTTAATCTGTTCCCGGCTGAAGACAGCAGCTTGGTGCAATTTTCTGCCGAACAATATAAATTAAGCATGTATATCCCTCTAATGGACACCCAGCCAAATATTCAGTTTGGCTTCTACCTTCATGACTGACTGAAATGACCTGAAGAATCCATTTGAATGTTAAAAAACGGAGCTCCAATAAGAGATCTTTTAGAATCTCCTTTAGCATTGCCGGATCATCAACGACAGAAGAGTTGAATGTCTAAATCATTTCTGGCTGTAACTTTGCCATGTTTATTCAGTTATTCTAACTGATTTGTGTGAATACACATGTGGACATAGCAGTGAGTGTGAGCAGTCTGTGACAACAAAAGGAATCACTTTCATCACCTTTTCCTTTCTTCATTGTAAACCTCGATAATGAAATATCTGAAGAACTGATGTAGAATATTTACTGAACATATGTGGTTTGAGAGAGAATGAAAAAGAAACAGAATTAATGATAATTATTTTGTTGAGGTAACACGTGCAAATCTTGAAACTGCTTCATAGTGAACTTATCAGGGTGAATCTTTGTTTCACCTGTTTCAAACGCAACGCAATGTGTCATTTTTACACAAACATAGTGATGCAGGAAACAAACCTTAACTGTAAGCTCTATGTCCAAGTGATGTGTTTCTTTTGTCCCCACAATGTGGCTGTGTAAACAGAATCATGTTAAGTACACTCAGTGAAAGCTGCTGGATCACACATGAAATCTAGTCAACTATCACAGGATAAAAAAAAGAGATCCGGAGGCCCGGGCCTGTCACCTCTGCCCGGAAGTATGTGAGTGTGTATATGTGAGTCTTCCTGTTGTTTTAGATTCCACTTCACTCCCCCACTGTTGCCAATCCGCGACCTCTGACCTCAGCTGAACCCAGCTGTCAGCTGTCCTGGCCTGGACAGGACAGCTCTCTCTCCCTCTGTGTCCATCTCAAGGATCCCTTATGAGAGCTGTACACAGCCACAGCTAATCCATCAGTGGTCACTCAGTGTTGAGCAAGTTAACAAAATTTCTTTCACCATTATTTCTTTCACCATCTGACATCTAAAACATTCATTACTCATAAAGAAATATGGAAGTTTTATTCAAATAAAACTTTTTTTCCAAACATGAATAGAAAATAAAGCAAGGAGACCAATAAAGCCCCTTCATCTAAATCAGTGAGGCCATGTGAGGACATACCACCAGAGGAATCCTGTTACTTCAGGGACAAGAACAGCCAGCAATGTCTGCACCTGGGGCCGAGTTGCTGCTGATCAACAACCCCAGAGGCTGAACCATATTTTCCTGCCACAGAGGTCGATTTTAGCCTGTAAGGTCAGCCCACACTTCCACCATCTGATCCACAGCGATGGCTCACTGGGAGTGGGGATACCGAGCTTCTCTCTGGCCGGACATGCTGAACTAGTCGAGGTAATGGTTTTTGGAGGATCACTCCAGCAATAATGCGATGCATTTAGTGGACAACATAAGGATTTTTTCAATGTTAATTGAGTGATGAATTAAAATTTGAGAAAATTAATCAAAATAATTAAGTGAGAACAGGAACTACATAATGATTAAATGTTCATCTTAATCAAAACATTTCTGAATCCAAAAGAGGCACGAGGCAAGACAAATGCAACACACAATGCAAGCCAATGAGCTGTACATGATCAGAAGAAACATACATCATATAATCATCATCATTTTCAGATTAATCACTGTATTTATTAACAAATTTAACTTACAAAAAGGAAAAAATCTGTCTATTTAATTGATCGTGAAGGCAAATAAAAATGTGTTGAGGCATGATTTAAAAGAAAGAATGTTTTGTCTACTTTAGGGGTGGAAAGCTGACTTGACTAAGTTGATCTTCAAAGGGGTGAAATACAATGTAATGAGTGTTTTTAATTACTATTATATCTTTGTTGTTAAAAGGCTTATTTTATTTTAAATGCATTTTATCATGTAAAGCACTCTGTGTTGCCCCTGGCATAAAAAAGTGCTTTAGAAATAAATGAAGTAATGAGTTCTGTGAAATTGAACCAAAGTATGCATGTTAAAGAGAAGGGGTATGGACGGCTCCATGTCGTCTGTGTAGCATAAATGGGCTAATAACACCATCAACTCAGTCAGCAGCATTCAGTAAATACATGCACCTGAAAGGACAGATTGGTGTTTATTCATTCATTTTCTGCACCACTTAATCCAATTCCATTTCCCTCTAGGAAAAATAAATAATTTTCATTTGATTTCCTTCATTGCTTCAATCCTATTTTAACAGAATTAAATCTGTATAATCTGTAGAATATGTTTTATAAGTTTATATAGTTTTCAGTTTTATAAGAAATTATAAGTAGGCCTACCATCTATGATGCCATTTTTGCACTGATCTCAAAATTGACCAAATGTTAACCTCTGTAACTACTGTCATGTTTTTCGTTTAATTTACACCTTGTTAACTTGGTCTGAGCTGTCCCTACCATTTCTCCTAGCTGTAACATGCGTGGTACATGAGCAAAAATGAGAACATTTATTATGTGTTTCTGACAATCACTCTTCATGCTGCAGCTTCATTATTTGTTGCTGACAGCTTCTGTACCAGCAGTTTTCCTCCACACAGGAGGAGGTAAAATGCCTTACAGAAAAGTCAAAGACACAACTCAGTAGTGTGTCTCAGTGACTTATTTGTGCTTTTTATTATCTTAAAAAAACATCTCACCACATCCAGTTAATCTGAAATCCTCAGTCTCAAATAAAAAGTGACTCAACAACAACAGAAGTCATGAGCTGATGCTGCCAAATCCAGCCTCACTGAAATGTTTTGAAATCTTACACTAAATATCCTCTCTACTCTCATCAAAACTCATTACCTCCCCTCATATACATAATCTTCATTAATCCTACTTGTACTCACAAACGTGTGAAAAAGACTGAAAAGAAATCTCTTTGAAATGAGAGTTTGCTTCATTCCTGCTTTGGTGCGACCGGACAAAAATATCTCAGGAGACCATTAAAAAATGTCAAATTCAATTATGCCTTTTATCTCTTTTGGGACGCCACACACACACTCTCACACACACACTTATCTGAAAACGGAGTGAAAAGAAGAGGAAGTCCTGAGGGCTTTGAAAGCATGATTGGGAGAAAGCTCTTGTGCTGGTGAGAAAGGGAAAGGTGAATAACAGGCTCTGGTAGCCGGCAGCCAGCACAAAGTGGAGTGGAGAGCTCCATTCTCCCTGCCAGAGAGGGAGACCCCTCACGGGGGGTGGGTGAGGGCCCAGAGGGCTCTCGGCAGACTGGGACCTATGCTTAATGAGAAATTCCTGGGGATTTAGAGGGGTGCAGAGGTCTTCATTTTCTCACTGTGCCCACAGGCCCCCGGTAGCCGGGTGGTGAGGGTTCTCTTTCAGCCCTGAAACGTCCCTAGAGGAAGGGAGAATCCCTCCATTCAGCGAGAGCAGGGGCCTGCCTTCCTGCTGGATTATGTATATGAGATGTGGGTTGTAGGATCACAACCTGCCACCTTCTGCACACTGCAAAAAATGTCAACAAGTCATTTAAAGCTGCACCTGCCCCTCAGAAGCAGAATCCAAACTAATTAGGACGCTGTACCTTCATAATGATGATAACAAGGCTGCTACGCCAGAGAAAATCTCATTCACACGCTAACAAAGTTTAGGGAAAAACACAAGATTTGGCAAAAATAAACATTTAATTCTTCTGGACCAAAATCCATGCATTAAGAGTCTAATCAATCTATAAATAAGAATTATATTTCAGATTTAACTGATACAGACTCTTATATTCAATTCAACTATGTTTTAGTTTTTATATATCTATCTTTTACTCTATTAGTTAATGTAAATACTCTTGTGTTCAATAACTCGTCCAAGGATGCTGCTCCCTTGTCAGGCAACATCACGGACTACTGCTAGACAAGAGAAGTCGTAGGATGACATCACTTATCGTTGGTTTGTCTCCTGATCTTCAGTTGTCTTTCCTCAGAGTTCAACATTAGCTGTGTTTGTTTATTTAATCAAAAACCAGGCCATCAGTCTGATCAACAAGGCTCAGCAAGGTTATTGTCACAGTATTAACAAATTTACTTAATCACTTATCAAACTGCAGATTCATGCACGTCTGAGATGAAACACTAGGCAGAGTTCAGTTCAGACAAACTCTGGTGGATCATTAAAGGAAATGTGAATAATGTAACATGGACCTTGAAGTGACTCACTCCCCTTGAAAATGTCTGTCTTGGTCCACTCGGTCCAGTTTGGCAGAAAATATTCTGTGGTCAAAAGGGATAAAAACATATCACATTTTTCGTTCTTTTTGCTTTTAAGCTTTCCTTCTTCCTTTAAATCTGCAGTTCGGCAAAGTTTGGGAAGTTCAGTAATTAGTGGTTATAAAAACAGAACATCAGTGAGGCAGAGTCTCTCAGAAGTAAAGATGGGCAGAGTCATACACCGAGAAAAAATTTCAGTTATTCTGGGAGCAATTTCAATATTATGCTACTGTGACAGTGTGTGGGTCCTGTCACTGTGTGCCTCTGACTGATAATGCGCCCTGGCTACTTGGCCACAGGGATATCCCTTTGGCTGACTGGTCCGCACGCATGGCTTTCACACAGGAGGTTGTGGGATTGATCCCTGCCTGGGTCCTCTGTCGTCCTGCCACACTACTCAAAGTCAAATGAAAAAAACTTTGTAAATCCCACTTTGTAAATCATCTATAATCAAAAAGATTAAAACAAGGTCCAACAATCAATACTGAATGGCAGGGATCTTTGGGTCCTCATGCAGCACTGCATTACTGACAGAAATTATTCTATACTAGGAATTACAATATGAATAATTTATTTGAATAATACATTTGATAGACCTGCAATAACACTAGTATTTAATCTGTACTTGGTATCGCTAGATACCCAAATCACAGGTGTCGGAATCAGTATTGGACAGAAAAAAGTGGTATTGGAACATCCCTAGTTGGCATCTAAATCACCATCCATATTGAGAGGATGAAGCCATATGTGAACACGATTATCAGAAAAATTCAATTTTGAAATCCTTTTTGAAAATCATAGACAGCGTGTAATCCACACATGGGAGGGGAAAGATGATTATTAGCACTCAGTTTTAAATGTCCATATATCTGATGGCATGAGAGGGGGCACCAGTGCATGATGAACTGGAAAATTGCACATTATGGAAAGATACCAACAATTTCAAGCTCCGACTTCACCTAGTAAAGATGGCTGCCCAACAAATCAACGGTGACTCAAACAAAGAGTAAAAATGTATTTATGTTTAAATGTTCTTGTTTAACTGTACACAAATTAGAGTGAAACGTAATGCTTTGTAACTTCCATGCAGAGATTAAGTTAACTAAATGCATGCATGTTTGAAAGCGTTGGATTTAGACTCTCTGGTAACACTAAAAGCTGTTTGCTAACATCTTTAGTCTCCGAAATTACGACCAACAAAGGGGTTCATGGGGGTTTTGCAGTTTCAACTTGGAATTGACATCATTCCCAGTTCCGAGTTCCAACCTTCGAGTCAAATTGAACATAGCATTTATCTTGGAGGTGGGCCTGGAGTCTTATTTGACACTTTGAGTGTCAAAGTGACAACCATTAGATGCTTAAACTGCCAATTTAGAAACACAAAATAACCAAACATTTCTCCTCAAATTACTTAGTACATGTAAGGGTTGATACTGCAGGTTGACCAGCATTAACATCCTCAGCAGACCACTCTCCCCATGTTTACAGCAGTCATTGTTTTCTATCACCTGAGTGAGATCATCCCTTGGCTTTGGGTTTGAACAGCAGATTCACAAAAATGATGCTCATCTAACAGCATACTCACCAGCCCACAGGATTTTTGGGTACATGAAACATCATGGAGTCACATCATCCTGAAATGACAGAATCCTTTAGATGATTAATTCTACATAACTTAAGCAAAATATTTTATTTGTGGAGCAAATTGCAAAAGCACAGTTTTTATTACAACATATCAAAGTCAGCATGGTGCTCAATAAAGGTTTATTTTAGATTATTACTGTGTGAACTTGTTACTGGAAGTGATCAGATACTGGGGAAAGATGAAGGCTTTTACAGGTATTACAACAGGTATTATTTTACTTTCAGATTTATTCTTTTAGGCTGTTGATAGAATTTAAAATAATAAATAAAATGTATTTAATTTCAGGGTCATTTAAACAGTTGAATAGATGCTTACAGGACGAGTCCAGAAATCTTGGTCCTTCTTTTGTTCAGGAATCTTTCTTGTCTGAGTAAAATGATACAGAAAATAGCCGACAAGATGACAACTGGTTGACTTTTCTTGATGCTAAGGAAAATAACTCATGTTTTAATACTTTAAGTTCAGGTTTTAGATTTAGGACTCAAAAAGAACTTTCTCACATTGCTAATTTCGTGTAGGAGAATCGACCAACATGAATATTTTCCAGCTGTACCACATTAGGCCAACATAACTAGACACTACAACAAATGAAACAATCCACAAGTAATTTGGATCAGTCCATTAACTGACCTGTGCTGCTTTATAAATGAATAAAATCAGCAGCAGAAGACTTTACATTGAAAAAAACTGATGTGAACTGAAGAGTTTAATGAGTGTATATTATGTTTGCTACTGTCAACTCTGACTCGGCTTGGCAGGAGTTAATTCTCTTAACATCTAATTAGAAGAATGAGCAGGGTGTTTGGTGGTGGTCGGGGGTGGAGGGGTGGTCGGTTCACAGAGATGCAGCTGCCCCTGTCACAGCCTCTCAGCACCAGACCATAGGACCTGGTTTGGGCCCCGGCCCCCTGGCTGAGCTTCTATTACAGCAGGCCCCTCGGCTCGGCGGCAGAGATGCGGGGCTGAGAGAGCTCTTGCTGTGGTCCGGCTCAATTGACGACATCAAAACCCAGTTGGTTGCTTGATGGCTTCACAGGTACAGATATGGCGTCCTCTCACTGTGACTCCTCGCCTCAGGGAGCCAGTACTCATGACGGGGTGCTATGGGGAGGAGCAGCTTCTCCATCACTACACTCGTGTGTTTTCAATAGTCATGTCTACGGTCACCTACAGAACATCAACCTCAGCTGACCTCTACTTGCTGGAGTAGTACTATGTGAACAGATGTAGTCTCAACAATCAGACTGCTAAGGATTAAATTAGGCCACCATTGCATATAAAAGAAGATTTAAAAATGCTCATCAGTTTCTTCTTGTTTAAAGAAAATGGATAATTTTTTGTCTAATAGGAGTCAGTTGTGAATTGATGCTGTACAAATACAGATGAACTGAACTGAATATGTAAAATGTTTTTGCAATAAATCCCAGTTTAGTAGCAAATTTTTTTTGCCTTATTTATTTATTTTTAAAAGAAAAAGACTATAACAACTCCCAGACAATATTTCATAGAAATATATCAGATCAAATTACCTTTCAGTCTGACAGAGAGAGTGAACCTTGATAAATGTTTAATTCAGTATTAATAAAGGTGGGTGATAAAAAACAACTTTGACAATATTGGCTTTATTTCAGACTGAATGACTTGCTTTAATCTGCTTGAAAAAATGATGACTTGTTTAATTTTTCCCCTCTCTACATTATGGTGTCAATTCAGGTGTCAAAGGGCAGCTGTGGCTCATGAGGAAGAGCAGTCGCCTACCAACCATAGAGTCTTTATTCTGACGCCAGCACTGAGCCCTACGTTGCCCCCTGATGTGTCCATCAGGGTGTGAATGCTGCTTGACAGTTTAAACACTTCAGTATAAATCCATAGAAGTGCTGTTTAATTGTGAGTGTGATTGGGTGCCAGTGGCCTGCCTTTGAGTGGGAAAAGCCAAATCAGTCCATTTTTCTGAAAATGAACTTAATCAAGAGACCAATCTCTACTTATAGAGTAAATTTATCTTAGATAAATTAATTTTCATTGCTTGTAAAAAGATAATCTTCTAGATTTCACAAATTCTATCTAGTTACTGATATGATAAAAGACATGACACAAACTACAATGAATTATTTATCAGTTGTGATAAAATGTGAACATCTTTGACTTTTGAAAATGTGCAAGAATAAAGTTTATGCTGTAAGATTTTGATCAGCTTTTTGCAATGCATCTTTCTCCAGAGTCAGACTGACTGCTTAAGAAAGCTTAAAAACCACCCACAGCTGATCCATGAAACAGCTGATGATAAATAAAAAAGAACATCTTGATAACTATTTAAACACAAACGTTTGGTCACACATGCAGCCTTCTTGGCTTCATGCTGGATTGTGTTGGTCAGCGCTATTTCAGAGCCAAACAGCCCTCCTCTGTAAACCCAGAGCACAGCTGGAGGCTTTGGCAGAAAAAATGATCTCCACTCAGTCTCACAGCAGGAACTGAGACTGTCTGCGGACATGGCTGCAGAACAGCTTCGGATCATTTTACTTCCTGACATTTTCTTTTATTTATCAATGTTTGAACAAAATTGAAGTATTTAAGTGTTGCTGTTATCACAACACAAAGAATATTGACATACATTGTGTTTATTCCACTTTAGTCTAAATGTAGGTTAAATATAAAGCAAGATGCTGAAGCTAAAACAAAGATTTGACTAACGCCACTGTCTGGTGCTGATCACGATATAGACATCAAACCTGCACCCTCGTGGGCAAACTACATGGACATATTTGAAGTACAAGTTAAATCACGAAAAAAAAAGAAAAGAAAAAAGTTGGAAAAGTTCTGCTGCTTTCCTCCGGCTAAAAAATCAAACAACAGAGAAGCTTGTTATTCACTATTTAGCACAAGTGTAAAGAAGTCGTCTTTGCTGGAGAAATGTCCAGCTAATTGGTTTGTTAAGATGAGAGGGAGTAAGAGGAGGGACAGAAGGAGAAATCTCCCCCTTTCTTTCATTCCAGACAGGTTAAATGTGCAGTTAGGCTCGAACAATAGAGCCATCTTTTCACATGCAAACATGAGGTATATGGAGCGAGCCAGGTTTTGTGGCTGGCATAGAGACTTCAATTGAGAGGCAGCAAAGCGTAACGGAATCCCCTCCCCTTCATGCCTCCCACTTTCCCTCCTTTCTTTTTTTCCTTCCGCACATTATATGTTTTGCTATCTGCTCTCTTCTGTTTATTTCCCCTCCATCTCTCTGATTCTGCTTTAATTTCAGCTCAGTACCACCAAAACATCATATCCCTGGCTGATTCTGCTCCTCTACATTTAGCATCAAATATGTAGGAGAGATGTGTAGCATGTGTGACACTCAGGTTTACCCCTGATCATTTACCTTCCTCGTTGTCCAAGGCCTGTAGTTATACTGAAAACAATTTAAAATGTTTTCAGCAATGAACACGGAAAGCACAATAAAAGTTTTCATAAAAATATCGAACATGTTAAATTTTCTAGAAAATTTGCAAACAAAGTTTCTCCGGTCATATAGACAGAAAAGGTTAGAGTTGATTAAGCCATTAAACCAGGATACATAAGTACACAGATACACATAAGTTTAGTAGAACACCAAACCCTAAAATTGGAAACCTGTGGGAAAAGTAATAAAATTATGCATTTCTGTCGTCCCATCACATTAGTATTTCTTAATATTCCACCAGAAATTTACTTTTTATCATGTCCATGTGCAAAAATGTGAATCAAAGAAACATTTCAGTCAGTTCAACTTCATCTTCACAAAAAAGGAGAATATTTTACCATAAGAATATAAGTGAGTTAGGTGACTCTCTTCCACTAATTAAAGTATACTTTAATTCCATTGGTTTAATTAGTACTGGGAGGACTGGAAAATTTACTTCAAGCCTTGAGCAGCACAACAGAGAAGGACAGTGGTAAGACAGGAAGGACTTGTGGAAAGAAAGTACAGAGAGAAAAAGCGGGTTTAGGGGGTTGGAGCTGAGAGTATATCGGGTGGTGTGGAGAGTTTGTCATACAAAGACTGAAGCCGTGAAATGGTGCTTGTAAAAGCGCGGCGCTAACCACCTCATTGAGATGTCAATCTACTCGGCAGGTCCTCTGTATGATGAGACCTGTCAGAGAGCCTCAGACAGGGAGCAGGAGGGGTGGGGATGACCTAATGCTAAATCAGTATCCCCCTTCTCTCCTCTAAGAGCTTTGAAGGACACCCCCACTGCTCCATAATGCCATCCCTGTGGTGCAGTGGCAGCAGACAGGCTGGACTAATCAGGACTGGACACTGGATCACTGGACAGTGGTGAAGAAAAAACCCTGGAGGACACTCAAGAAAAACATGTGGCAGAACAATATCACCCCACTCAATCAGAAAAGAGCTCAAAATTAGCAGAAACAATCATATACCCCTTTCACACTGGTCAAAAAACCAGTTTAAACCCGCGTACAATCGGCTTTTGGTGACAATGTGAAAGGCTCAGCGACGCGCGTCGACCCCCGTCCATCGACTCGGCAAGGGACCCGGGTTAAAATCGGCTTTAAACGGCTCGGCTCCGATCGGCATGCGGTGTGAACGGCAGACCCGGGTTGACCCGCTAATTTACGGATGACTTTGGGCGGTACATGTCCACAACATGACATCTTGCCAGTTGCTTCTCATGCAAAGGTAACAGACGTCTCTGCTTCGAGCAGCATTCAGGAGCCTACATTCTGTGGGAAAATC
>JAVQJG010031082.1:0-12484 GCA_036024015.1 Craterocephalus amniculus
AACCAATCAGAGCCCTTCCCAACCCCCGGCTTTAAAGCGGAATTAAGAAGACGTGTTGTCCATGTAAACCCTCGTTCGGAATTAATATTTCCATGTAAACCCGAGGGAGAAGATTTTAATTCCAAATTAATTAATTCGGAATTATTCATTCGAAATTAAAAATCACCATGTAACCGTGGCCATTGTAGTTGCATAATTTAAAATCAGCCATGAACACGATACTGTTTCATGTTTTGCTTATTAACAAGCTGCAACCACAGTCCTCAAACAGCTTGTCCAAACTGGGCATTGCACTGTTGGTGCTGATCGGTCCAGAAACATAATCAGAGATGATGCTAGTAAGGATTGCAGATGTGGTTTTTGGATTGGAGGAAAATGAGCATGTATCTGACTCAAGCGTGTCTATTTTAGGATTCATTTAAGCTAGAATGTTCATTGTTGAGGGTCATAGTTTGTAACTCCATGGGATTGATTTATTTATTTTTTTATTACTTTCTAAACATCAGAACTACATTTCCTCTACGTGGCACCAGACAAGTGCTGTGACTGGAAGAATCTCTGCAAAACACCCAGTAAGTATAACTTGCATGTCATCCTCAAACTTTCCTCACTGGTTTTATTTCTGTGCAGCATACATTAACAGAGCACTGCAGGCCGAAAGTTGCCTTAGTGGAGCTATCCGTGGTTCTTAATCAGAGTGATAGGCGCTCTAATCTTGTGTTTTCCTATTCTGCAGTCAAGGTTTAAGCCCATTTATATTGCTGTGATTCGTTAATGGACACAGAGAAGCTTAAGTGCGTGTTAGTTTGAATTATGTCTTCTCACAGGTCTATATTCACTCAGGAGGAGAGCAGCTCTAAATTGTACTAACACAAATAAGTTCACATCATTTGTCAAAATGATGATCATGATTTCTTTTTAAAAGTAGGTGGTTGGTACATAGACAGTTCTGATTTTTGCCCATAAAAAGTTTAAGGTCCTCTGTTAACAGATGCATATTGGGCCCATTAGGATATGGATGAGCACACAAACAACCCAGACCTACCACAGAAACACGTTTTTTAAATTTAGAATCAGGTTTTTGGTATCTGCATACAATTATTTTCTCTCAGACCCCTTCACATAACCATGAAAAATACCAGTGACATCTAGTCATCATATTCTTTCTTTTTTGGCTGCCTGGTTTGTATCCTTTTTAAAATCCCCTGTTTGTAATGAGACCTTTTGACAAAACTGACTTCAGATGTCTGCATACTGTTATGCAACAGAAAGCTGAAGGTTTCTGTGAGCTGCTTTGTGAGGATTAATTCTAGGATTTAAGTAGTGATTGTGCCTTTGTGTTTCATATGGAATACATTTGATTGAAAAAGATTGAAGGTTGAAGTGGTTTTGTAGAGTCAGGGGAACAATCCTGTGTAAAATTAATGACTCTTTGAATAGAAACGCATACACACATGCTCATGCAATAACGCAAAAAGAAAAGGTGAGACACAATGTCATTAATTAAATCTGTTAAATCTTTTATTGTTAGTTATAGTATATACTTATTTTCCAAGTATTTTTCTAAGTATTCTAAGTTTTCCGTTGTGTGATCAGATACTAAAAACTTGAGCTTCATAACATACACCACTGAGACTAATGAAATCCACTGAAAGTCATTGCCATGCTGGTGATGCAACTAACCAGTAAGCCTGTAGTTAAATTTTAAAAAAAAGAAGTGATCATTTGGAGCAAATGTTCTAATCGTAAACCAGAAGCATTTGAAATAATTGTCTTTGTTGGTTAGACATTGATTAATCCGTTGAATCCCAAATGGTCCCATGGAGTCTGGAGGCTGGTCGGTGGTACAGCTGAGTTAGTTAGTAAGAAAGGGCAGCTTGGAATAACTGAAACAATAATGACTAGAGGATAAGTAATGATGAAATTATTTTGAGGTTGCCTGAAAGCAGAAATGAAAAAGGAAACAGAGCAGCAGGATGAGCCAATATTCACCACAGAGGAATAGAGAAAAACTCTTAGGGAATAGGTCTGCCTCACTAAACTCAGGATGCATGAAGAAATGCTTTATCTCTTTTCTAGCTGACACCTTGGCTATAACGTCCCACCACTCCACCCCTTCGGTATCCGGTTGGTCGATAGCTCATTTCAACATTACCCAGCTGTCAAGGTCCATTTGTTTTGTCCCTAAGTGCTGAAACACACACATATACTATTTCTGCGTAGCCTTGGAGACATTGAACTTTTCTAGTCTCTCGTACTGATTTGCAATGTGAGCTACATGTTGAATTGATTGTGCTGCTACTAAATGATTTATGCGACCGTTTGGTTGCTGCAGTGTAGCAACACTCTGTTCCCTCTTCTCAAACACAGATCTGGGAATTGATTGAGTATTCCATTAAGCTTACATGCTTGAACGCTTGCTTATGTGTAGCCGTGTTAATATGTGGGTGCCAGTTTGGTCTTGAATGTGTTTATTGTGCCATAACTGGAAAACATTTCTGCTTGTTGCTTGGATTGTAAGTTATGGGACATCGCTGTGATTAATGATTAGGACCATCTATTAATTTGCTGCAACATCTGTCGCTTGATACTAATTGGTGAACTTTGGTACATGTTGTTTACACCTATCTCTTCTCGCATCGCCCAAAAAAAATGCCAAAGAGTCTAGGATAAGTTATGCAATCGCATCGTCGCATGCTAGCTAGAAAAGTGTTTTTTCTCAGTCGTTAAATGAAAAGTGCCACTACATTAATTTGTATTATCATTACATTAGTAGTAGCGTTGAAGGAAATCACAGGAGATGAGGCAGCTTCACTTTGACAAACTGTCGGTACAAGATTAAAACCGTATCACTCACCTGCCTCAAAGAATCATGAAAAAAAGAAAAGGCGTTTTCTTCCTGTGGGAAACTGTTAGTTTAACAAATTGATAGTCATCAGCTCATATCCGCACTGCAGCTCCAAAAGCACATCAAACACAGAGCCTGATTAGTGTCAGCTGTATTCATTAAATGGCTATGAACACACAACGAAAGCAAACTTTGCTACAAGTGTACAACCTGTGTATGTATGCATTTTACTTAGAGCATCAACTTTTATCACTTGCCAAGGTCAGCCTTTTTATCTTTTGACTGTTTCTGCTTCTCTGTCGATTGGTTTTCAAACCTAATAAATAGTTGATTTGTGGACATTGTGACAATATACTAAAAGTCAGAATTATTGTAGTTTTTTATTTTTATCTTCTAAAAAGGAAACATAGGTAATGAGTGGGAGATCACAAACATGATAAATATGGAGGAAAATTTATTTTTCACTTAATTGAAATCCCACTTTGAAATGGAAAATCTGCATTTTATAGCTGGAGGCTTTAAGTGGAAAGGTGCACTGCCAGTTACACACATATTAGATGGATAGTGCTGCAATCTGCATCTGTTTTGAGTTCGGCTGAGGTGAAACCAGACTGCAGTAACCAGGAGGCGCCTTAGTTAAGACAAAACACTGCTGGTGAGTTTAAACATGCTTTGAGAAAGGTGGAAGGAGAAGAGGGACCGTTCTGTGCTGCCTGTTTTTATCTACTAGATG
The DNA here is from genome assembly GCA_036024015.1 of Craterocephalus amniculus. NCBI lineage: Eukaryota > Metazoa > Chordata > Actinopteri > Atheriniformes > Atherinidae > Craterocephalus > Craterocephalus amniculus. Next base: position 3,582 of record JAVQJG010031082.1, read on the forward strand.
CAAAAATAACATGCAATCTGTGAGCGCCTGTATCTTTTCTGTCATTTCTTCACTGGTTATTGCTTTCTTTGTTGTTCTGTGTCCTCTGCTATTACTTCTGCTTTTTTCATTTTAATTCTAAATCTTGTCTTTTCAACTTCTTGTCCAATCTTTTGCTCTTTCCTTGGCACAGCCATTCCCTAAGCTTAGTGAATCCAAAGAAGACAAATGTGACTGACCTTCCTCCTCCTACCCTTATCCTGATTGGTTGGCACATTGAAAAAAATATGACTGATTTCCGGGTGTTAGTTGCAGAACCCCACCTTGCATCAAATCTTCTTTTTGAAAGTTTCATACATGCATTTATTTTCTGTCTTTGTTGTTCTTTCTCTCAAACTAAGATTCTTAATCTTCATGATTAAACTGAGGTAGTTTTCTATGTTTTTATGCATTACATCATAATCTCAGTGTATTGGTTGTGGTTGTATGGGACACTGATGAGTTTCTTGTTAAATAAAACATTTTTGGTTTAAAATGTTTTTTGTGTGACAGTATGCTGTTAGGTTGTTGAGCCAGGCGAATGAACAGTAGCGGTCTTTTTCAGATGGACATAAGGCTAGGGGTGTTGTTGTAAATCATACAGAGAATGAAAACATCAATATAAAAAATACAGAATCAGCAGTTTCACTCCACGCTCTCATTATCATTCACTCACATTCACCACAACAATAACACCAAACACCTGATATTGTTTTGGTCCTCTACATCAAGACACTTGACCCCGTATGGGTGTCGAGTGTCTGGCACGCATGTATCAGCGATGTGGACGTGTTCCAGCAAAACAATCCAAGGCTGGTTTATAAGTGAAAGTCTGTGTGAAAAAGTGTTGATGAGAGACCAAAAAATACTCTGCAGATCTGTGCAACACTGGCATGATAGTGAATTTCAGAAGTCTAATCAGCATCAGCGGGAGCCATCTTGATTGTTTATCAAGTGCCTCAGTGATTGCTCTCAGCAATACTAAAACTTTTTTCATATTAAATGTTAGTGCGTGGTCCGCTCTATCCGGGGCCATGTGGAAATCCTAATCAACAGAAACAGACTCGTATTGTGTCCAGATTGTTTTTTTTTTTATATTAAAAAGATTGTTCTAGGTCAGTCGTTCTCAGAGGATTTTCAGCGATGTACCCCCTGAGCAGTACTTTTCCAGCCAAGTACCTCCTAACCAGTGCGGAGCTTTCTAGTTAGGAACACAAGTAAACAGGACTGGACCATCACCACCCAATCTGTTAGAGTTTGTACCTAAAGAAACTCTTTTACGTTTCAGTAATTTTATCAATGATTCATAACTAAATTCCTGAAAAAAGTGTTAAAACCACAATAGAAACACAGAATTAAAACAAAGTGGTCATCTGAAATTTTAAAGAAAATATTTTTGTCATTGTTATTATCTCAAGTACCCCTTGGAGTTTCCCAAAGTACCCCCATTTGAGAAACAGTGTTCCATGTCAATCAGAGAATTACAATTCTGAATATTTTTCTTAAGTAAGGCAAAATATATATATACATATACATTAGGGGAGCAACAATATACAAAATTTACGATTCCGTTCGGTTGGATACATAGGTGTCATGGTTAAATTTTTTTGATACAAAATATAAATTTGAATGCCTTTTTTAACTTTAATTTATTTTAATTAATGGCAAATATTTCTTTAAACATTAAAGTAAAGTTAAAATTCAGTGTTGAAATCTCTTAAAATGACCAATGGCCTTCACATTTTTCAATAATCAATGTAATGAAAACAATAAATGACAAATATTCTGTTAATGGGACCCCTGTGGAGTAGTTGAGCACAAATCCTCTGAGCTACTAGATTTAGGGCTTAGATAAATAGGTTGCAATACACTCACCCATTCACAAAAGCACTTTTTGGCCAGTATGATAAGAATGTTTACAGGAAGTTAGAGGGTTAAGGATTTTCTTTTAGGCACATTTTCCATTTTCCAGATTTAAAGTGCACATTTTAATGCAATTTGTACTCTTGTGTAATCAGTAACAAAGGCTCCAATGTATTACCTTAAACAACTATAAAAATACTGTAACAGGGTAATGCAGAGCGGTGAATCTATGGAATTAAAAAGTTCTTTTTTAATGATGCATCAACATCAAGTTTACTAAGGGATGTATTTTAAAGATGGAAATTTGGCATTATCAGCAAACAGTGAACCAAAATCAGCGTAAAGATTGTTCTCCTTGTTTATCAACATTCAGAACCTCTCATTTACTGTAGAGGATGGCCACAGGATCATCATCATCATTTGATATAGAATACATAAATAACCACTCAATCTGACACTTATTCTTGTTCTGGTGTGTATGCTGCTGACCAGGGCCCGATTGCTTGCTGATTTATCTGCACAGCTGACTCACGCGACAGGACAGCATCTAAATGCGAAAAGAAGAAAGAGAAGCTATGTGTGAGTTCTTTGCTCCGTTGAGAGGCACAAACAGCCAGGATGCTCCTTTGACAAAATGCAGCAGTACATACTGAACAGAGGAGAGAACTACAACTAAAAGTACTGATGTCATTCCATTAGTAACAGTGGATATCAGTACCAACCTTGGTATCAATATTTGAATCAATCTACACCACCATCCCAAAGACCTTCATTTTCTATCCTGTCACATGTTGAAATCCAGCCTTTACAACGCGTTTGTGTAAATCCTCTGAGGATGCTGCAATATGTGAGATAAAGATGGATGAATAGAGGAAGAAAAACATGTGAAGAGAAAACATATGCCATCCCTGGGTGGGCTCGAAACCACCAACCTTTCGGTTAACAGCCGAATGCGCTAACCAATTACGCCACAGAGACAACTGTTTTTGAGAAGACCTAAAAAATTTATTGAGGGGTTTTAAAGATGGTGATATATGGTGATGGAGGATAGAATGTGCTGTGTGTGGTGGCAAGGTAACAACAACTCAAATATATTTGTATAATTAGAGGTCCATTCAAAGTTGATTGAGCTCAAGATAAACAAGAATTTGTGGTGGTGTGTTTGGCAGTCAGTATATCAGACGAGTTGCACATACCTGCGTTTTTCTGAGAGGCTTGGAATATTTGATGTCTGTGTAAGTGTTAAGAAACAAGACCATAGGTGACGGTAGATTCCAGCTCTGTAAAACTCACCCTTTGACATAACCGGGGAGTGTTTGTTTGCCACTTTTTAATAGAGAACATCCTGCTGTGCTCATGTAGTTTCATTTTTACTCGTCAGTTTGTGTGCGTTGTGGCATTTTAATGTATATATATAGATATAAGCTGTGTGACTCGTACCAGCTCTTTACTGTATTTTGAATCAACATGCTCGGACTCAACTCGACAACAAGCTACTGAGTAGAGCCATTCTATTTGAATCAGATGTGAACAGAGAAACCACTAACACCTGCAGGACTGTGTCCCTCGAGGACCAGAGCAGGATATCAACGTACCTGTATGTGACCTCTTTCTGATTCCCACACCACAGCTTTCACAGAAGCTTTAGCTCTGGATGTGTCTTCTTACACGTTAAAAACAGATGTGTGTAATGAGTTTCATGAATGTTTTAGTTATATGAGTTGTTTTATTTCTTCCAGACTACTTTTTAAATGCATCATGCTCTCTTTTTGTTTTTTAAGTGGAACTGTAGATACAATTAATGTTTTGTGCTTTTGGGGAAACCTAAAGGAGCTGAATGAGCAAATGAGCTAAATAAGATTTAATATTTTTAGTCACTGCTCAATTTCTCTCGCAAACATGCTACACAAGTGCTTTAGAATGAGTCATGCATGTTTTCATGTAAACTTCAGTTGTTGTGTCAGGTTTCTGCAGACTAAGCTGACCCAGACTTTTTTCCTTTTAAAAAAATTCTCCTTCATCCTCTCCCCTAAAATGCAGTGACACATGCAGTGTAGTCTGCTGTTTAAGCCTCTGATTCTCTCAATCCTCTTCATGTTTTTCCATCTCCTTCTTATCCCATCACCATCCCTTACTTTTTGGTCCCTTTTCAATCTCTTTGATTGTCTTTTGGTCTCTCAGTCTTCCTTTCTTTTTTATTTTAATATCTGTCTCTCTCCTTGAATGCATGCAGCGGCCATCATCGTTCACCAAAACACTGTGCAATATTAACATTTTCTTTGCCATGATCAGCTTCCAGGGATGATAAAGTAATTGCCTTCTTAATGTGTTTCCCACTTATCACAGCAGGACCTTCAATTTGCATTACCGCGTTTAATCTTTTTTTTGTCACAGCTGTATTGAGAAGGGTGTGTGTGTGTGTGCGTTTTACTGAGCATGACCACCAGTTTTGGCTGTACTGAAAAAAACATGGTGATAAATGAGCATCTTGGATGGGGAACTGCCTGCCAGGGTATTTTCTGTGTATCCTGTGTGTGTGTTTGGATTGATTGTCGCTGCTTTCGCTGCGAAACGCTGCACATGATGGGAAAACTGAGTATTCACATCTGACACTGAATAACCTGTCACATCACAGGACTCACATTTCTAATCACTTACACGTTTCCCCATTTTACTCTGCCTCAAACACACGGTAAAACTCAAAGAGCATCTGATTGTGAATGTGTGCATGAAACTTATTGTCGTTTATCACTGTCCACACTGCAGTCTTGTCCTTTTATACACACATATATTTATCTCCCCCTGCATCCTTCTCTTTCTCCTTCTACCTCTAGTAAATAATGTATTGTGTTAGAAGCAATGAGATGTTTTTCTCTCCGAGTCAAACACTCACTGAAGGGTCAAAGCTTATGTGTGTGGACTCCGGCCATGATGGGAAACACAGCTTTGCTTTTGTGTGTGCTGCACATCTGTAGGCTTTTCCTTGCATGCCTCTCTCTCTATGTTAAAATATAATGTGTGCATCTGTGTGTGTTTCTGAGTGCACAGAGATTAATGTGTCCTGGCTGTCCTTAAAAATAACATTTAACATCCTATCATTACATCCTTTCCTATTTGTGTGAGTGTGTGTTTGCGTGTGTGCATTTAAAAGGGTGGATATAGTAGGATTAACAGATTAAAATAAAACTGCTGAGTCTTAACCTGTTTTCTTCGTCTTTCCATCAAATTGTGAGTGTGTGCACGCGCACATGTGTTCATGTGCTACTTACCTTTCATGTTTTTTTTATCCTTGTGGCTAAAGAAAAACTGCATATGTGTAATTTTGTGTGTGTATATCAGCAAAGTCTTACATTATCTATTGGGTCAATTTAGGGTGGGCTAAAAGCCCAGCCTACATCAGGCTGGTCCTATTTTAAGATGTGTGGCTTTAAAGATGTGTAGCATTGGCTGCAATGTCTGGGTAGTTTCCTGAGTTATTTTTTTTTCTACATCTTAGCAAAGCAAAGCAGGCTGATTTTTTCATGTGCATGGAATTCAAGAAAAATGCAGGAATTTCAGAAGGTGAAAAGTGAAATCTAGTAAATCCTCTGCCTGACCCTGAGCTAAAGAGGCAGCATTATCCTTACCCACCCAAACCAAAAATCATTATGATTTTTTTTTTGTTTTTCTGGTTGTTTCTACTGACAGACTGAGCCCTGAGCTCTGAACAACATACTTAGATAAAAAACAAGAGATTAAATTCAGACCATTACAGTACTGTTAATTTTATGTAATATCCTGAGAAACTTGGAAAACATCTTGAATTGAGATTGAGAGCTTTGCTGCTGAGGTTTATAATGACTTTGGCTTCTGTATGGCCAGTGGGTCACTGCAACAGCACATCACATACAAGTGGTGTCCCTAATGCAACTGTCACTGGAGGATAGGTTTTTCACTTGTAGCATTTCATGCTCATGAGTTAGGTGCCATTGTTTTCATATTGTCACAGTGACATGCTTGTTCTTACACTTAAGAGGTAAAGCTATGCTGAACTGGTAAATTAGTGACTTAAAATGCTGCGTTTTAACACGCTGCTAGTAGCAATGGAAAAGAGAATTGTTTTGCTTGTTTTACTGTGTAAACCTTTGGTGTAAAAGTAGTATTTAGAGTTCAGTTATGTAGAAAATACTCCAGTGGCTTTAAAATTGTCAGAGGTGGACAGGAAAGAAAGAACAGTGAACTGGTGGAAAATGTTGCTGCATGGTGTGAACAAGAGTATTTTTCAATCACAGGCCTCTCCAACTAGTACCAGAAACGTTGGTATTTTCTACATCATCTCAAACTCCCTCAGTCCACCTTAAAAAGAGCAAACTGGGAGCATCTGCAGAAACACACAGCTGAACGTTCTCCCTTTTGTAGAGCAAAAATTTGTTTCCACAATAAACAATGATATATCGGTACAAAACTTTGTTAAAAACAGGAAGGCCTCTTCCTCAGAGTAATGGGACTGAAGAGCTACAACTCACATCATACGACTAACAAACTGTGTTTCCTCTAAACCAGAACTTCCAGGCCCTGCCGAGGCAGCCTCTTCAAATCAAAAAGAAGCAGTACATCCGAGGTAAGGTGCTCACAATCTTTATAACAGCAACAGAGAACACAGAGACAGTGATAAATGTCAAAGTGTGTGCGTGCCTGGGGGAGAGCTCTCCCGAGGCATACAAAACCCGATGAGCAGGGAACCAGTAAAGAGAAATTTCATCAAAACAAGAGAATCAATTAAATTCAGCTTTATTTGGAACTTTATTTGATTTTCTTCTAAATATTGATTGCTTTTCAAAAGCTTCCAGGTGAATTTTAAAAGCAGGCAGTCTGATAATTAAATTAAATAATCCATAATTAACATAAAACATATTCATGTTTTATGTTAACATAACATTGTACCTGAAACATTGTGACTGAAAACAAGAATATATGGAGAATCTTAATGTTTATTATGTTTATTAATGTTTCCCTCAGGAGGCCAGGTGCTTGGTTTTCAATACTACAGTCTGGATATTTGCTTCACAAAATAAAAAAATGTGCCATCTCAGCTTGCGTGCCTAACCTCCCTGTCACTCACAGCAATGAAGCTCACACCTCAGTTAACCTCACTGCTTATTATCAATTGAGTCTGTTGCTAGATTGAGCTGCATTTCAGACTCCTTTAGTGATTCCTTTTGCAACTTCAACCATACACTAAATAAAAGCAAAAATCAAGAGAGCAAAAGAAATGAATGACAGAAACAGCTTTCTTTAACCTGACTTTGACGGTATGTTGCTTGTTTTTTCCCCTTTCATTCACAAAGTACAAAAGAAACAAATGCGATCTAAACTTCCCTAAACAAAATGCAGTTTGAAATTCAGAAAACAGGAAATTTATGGCTTATGTTTATTTATGTTTGCATATTGCCTATATATTTTACATAAGTTATTTTTGTAGATTAATATCCTGATACACACATAGATAGTTTTTTTTCTTTACAAATGCTTTAAATTAGAGAGAAGAACAAGGACAGTGAGAATTCACAATAGCAGAGCCAACTGAAGCTGTTTTAGCCAAGATATAGTAAATCTCTGACTTTACTGGGGTATTTAGTTCATATCACACCACCCACCATCTAAGCAGCCGGGTCTACTTGCTCAGATCTGCCTGACGGATTAGCAGGTCCTGATTAAGAATGATTTTCCACGGTTAATGGGATCATCTCTCATCTGAAAAGCATCACTTTAATGCTCACTTTTAACGTCTGCAGTAAGATGACCGAGTTAACTGGCTGACAGCATGTTCCAGATATAAGAACAAAAAATCTTTATTTATCATGTGTAAAACATGAAAATATGTCCGGACATCTGTTGGCATGGGCAGAACACAGTGGCTGGGCTTCAGACTCCAGCTTTATGCCTCTGTCCTGTTTTCTCTCAGTTTGTTTTTCTTTCTCTCCATCCTTGCTTGACTGATTCATAGGCGCTAACATCAGCACCTCCAGTCCCCACTGACTCAGATTCCCCAGAGCTCCTTGTCATCAAATCCACCTCAGCCCGTGTTACATCCACTGTATCATCCTTCTTCCATCCCTCTGTCATCCTCCTATCAGTTATCACTTTGTCTCTGGAGGTGAGATGTAGGGACACTAATTACGACTGATTGCAGTGTCCCAGTTAGAATAAGTGTGTGTGCGCACTCTAGGCTACATTTCATTGTCATCATCTACGTGTGTGTGTGTGTGTTACTTAAAAGCTGACGTGGGATGTGATGGTCCGCACAGAATGATTGGTGTTATCGTTTCTCCTGCACTGAGGTCAGCACTTCGGTCCAGGACCTCAGAGCAGCGAGCGCAGTGGTCGGATTCTGATTTCCCTCTCGCTGCTGTTTTGCAGCTTCATAACGTTGGCAGGAATGCTTCCTGCTTCTGTCCCTGTCGGACGCTTTTCTGCTTCGCTCTTCACTCTGCTTACATTCTTCTATAATATTTTTGTTTTATCCTCAAGAAACCAATGAGCAGCGGCTCCGGGATACCTAATCTTCACCGGGCACTGTTTTTATTGTAGATTTGGCTCAATTCTACTAATTTTCTTTACTTTTACAATCTTGTCAGTGTCACGGTTTTTCAAGACTGTTTCAGGATGCATGGCCTCGGATATTCTACAGATTGTAAACATGTCCCTGCTTTCAGGTGTCTTCCCTCAGAGCCTAAAAACAGCCGTCATCAAGCCACTCCTGAAAAAACAACTTAGACCCAATTCTCATGAGAAGCTACAGGCCGACATCAAACCTCCCCTTTCTTAGTAAGATTATAGAAAAAGCTGTTTACCAACAACTACACAACTTCCTGACACTAAACAAATGTTTTGATACCTTCCAATCGGGTTTCCGGCCACATCACAGCACTGAGACTGCTCTAGTTAAGGTCTTTAATGACATCCACTTGAACACAGATAGTGGAAACATTTCAGTCCTGGCACTACTGAATCTCAGTGCTGCTTTTGACACAGTTGATCAT
>JAVQJG010031118.1:0-18448 GCA_036024015.1 Craterocephalus amniculus
CTGATTCGTGAAGCTGGTGCGTGTCGCTGCTGCGTGATGCTGCTGCGTGAAGCTGCTGCGTGAAGCTGCTGCGTGAAGCTGCTGCGTGAAGCTGCTGCGTGAAGCTGCTGCGTGAAGCAGCCGCCATCAGCGTGTACAGGAGGACTATAAGTCTTTATTCAGCCCCGCGGACAGCTGGTCCAGCACTGCTAGCTTCAACATGAAGATAAACTTGTCTGTTTCTCTCCTTTTAGAGGCCATAAGTATGATGTCATCACCGTGCTGAAACCTCGTCTTTTTTCTCTATCAATAAAGGTTTAATATTACATTTGAATAATGAAAATGAATCATTTGTGAACAATTAGACCCCAAAGCTCTGCGCAAAATTCATGAGCCACTCCTCATTTCTTCCAGTAAATCCAGGCTGTGTTGGAATCAAGTGCTTCTCCAGACTCTGAAGGTCTTTCTTTAAACAGTGACTTTTTCTTCACTCCTTTTCAGTACCTGAATATTCTCAGCAGGGAAATATTCATTCATTGTTTTATTCTTTTAAACCACTTGACACTGATGAAAGAATGATTAAAACCCAAGGACTGAGCCAGTGTTCAGAAAAACGACTACAAAGACTTATATTTGGATCTTTTGCTGCATCGACAAAAAAACCCAAAGATAACCCAGTTTGATGGAAAGAAAGTATTTTTGCAGAAATAAGATGATTCCCAGCGTGGTGTGCAGGGTGTCCTTTAAACTTCACTGAACGCTTCCAAATGGAGAATAAAAGAAAACAGCCTTAGAAACAACCTGCAGTAAATGAATAGCATCTGAAAGTGATGTACATAAGAAATACACAAATACCAAATATCATCTCTTATCGGACTGATATCAATATGTCTTCATGCAAAAGTCTGTCTTAAGGAAGGAAAACGGGGAGAAAAGGTCGAGCTTTGCTCAGTGGCAGCTGAACTGAAAGTCAGGATGAGGTCTGATGGAGGCATGAATCCTCCGCAGATCCCCGACCTCATCGTTCTGAGGATCATGCTGACAGAAAACAATGTTTGTTTGCCTCATGTTTTAGTAAATGACGACTCTTTATGTCTTGTTTTCCTGATAGTGTATGAAGAAGTGAGAGGTGGCTCAAGACTTGAGAACAACACTGAAGAGATGTTGCGTGTGGTGTGGCAGCAGGCAGCTGGTAGGAAAAGCACGTCCCAGCATCAGCATGTTGCCCCGCTCAGAATGAACGGCTTACTGAATGTTTTCTGTACATCTATAACAGCTGGAACAAGGTACAGTAAGGGTCCCTCTCCTCTCCATCCCTGAGCATGCAGCATCTGTCCCGCCATCATCATCATCATCATCACCTCACAGGATATTTGCAGTTTCTGTCAGATAATTTGATCATTTATATTCACCCATTCTCTGTACATATTGAATCCAGCTTGTAGGCTCAAACTTTACCATTTGTATGGCAGGAACTGTAAAGTTGAATTTCATCACCAAAGCAAACAACTTAGTTTCCATTTCCAGAGATCGGAACAGTTTTTGACCTCCAAAAGGCCTAAAGTTAAAGAGAGCACAGTTTATTTTTCTGTTTTTATCTTTTACATCTTAGATGTATAATGAAAGCAAAAAGGCCCGAAGCAAAAGTTTGGGAACCGTGCATGCTTAGTTTCCAGTAGCATCCTTTCTGTTTGAGAGATTCCCCCTTTCTTCCCATCAAAGGTCTCCCAGCTCGGTGAGATTTTGAGGCTGTCTTGTCTTGTACCTATGGTTTTATGTTTCCATGCAGTTTGCTATGATTTTACTGAAATTTTACTCCATCCTGTTGGCTGCAACACAGCATGATTTCTCCATCCCTGTGCTGAAATCTGAACAGAGATTCTGGCTTAGAAGAGGAGGGTGGAATTGATCTTTGTGCTTATTGCACCCACTCTAAGTTCTACTTTAAGCCGATGGTCCACAGGACTTTCCAAAGAACATCAGCCTTGTTTAGATATTCTTTTGCAAACTTCTGATGCTGAATTTTATAGTCGACGTAGATGTTAAACAGATGTTAAAATGCTGAAAGGAGTGTGTTATCTTTAGCTTATTGCCTTTCAGAGGTCGTTTCATCTCTACTTGCTGAACTCTTGACTAACAGGAAGATTGAAAGCTATTTCTCAGCGTGACAGAGTTGTGTCTTTTATCTCTGGATGCTGTGATGAACTGAACTGAGTACCGGTGCTTACTCGAGGTGTCTGAGCCCATCCATGAATTTCCACGACAGATGTGTCTGTTTTTATGCAGCATAAAGGTTTAAATGTTGCAGCTGTTCAGCGTTGACCCTTTAATTTCCTCTACAAATAAGCTGGACCCCTCCTCGTATCTACTTCAGTGTTCCGCTTGATGTTTACGTAGAGCTGGATACTGGAGCAGTTGTCACATTATTTCTAATTCAGAGTTTGAAATGATTTTATTTTTGTGGTTGAAGTGATTTTAGTTGTTTGTGTAAACACAAGCAGCCTGTTAAGGAGATGAAGCCACTCAGACATTTTCTGCATTTGTAAGCTGAATATGAATTGTCAGAGTAACTTAGAAACACTGTATATACTGTAAGCCACGTGATTGAGTAAAAGATGCCTCAGATCATTAGAAAAAGAGTGAAGTCAGCAGAAAACTCTGGTCTGCAGGGTCGTCTTTTCAAATCGAATGAAGGGATTAAAAAAGTGTTGTGTACATGATGCATATGTTAAGCTGAAAATGGATGCCTGATACTGACGTGTCGTCATGATTAACTGATGCTTAATGTTAGCTCAGTTTAATCCTCTTTGTGCTCTGGTTTAAAATGTGACTGTGACACTTTTCACCAGCTGCTGGTGGACGGATTTACAGTTGGGATGATTAATTTCAGACAGTTTAAAATGATCAGATGTGTCCATAACTTGGGTAGTCTGTGATAAACTCCTTTTATTGAGCTGTTGGCGTCTCATCCTGTAATATTTATTGTAGAGGCTGGAACAACTCATCTGCTCAGTCCTGCAGAAACAAAACCTGAATGAAACCTGAATCTTTTAAAGCCCCAACAGGCTTTAAAAGATTAGAAAGATTTTAGAAAGAATATTTTATTTACATGTACTGGTTTTAATTGGGATTCTTCGTTTCATTTAATAAAATGTTGTTTCTTAATTACAATTGTTAATGTACAACCCCTGGAAAAGAGAGAATCACATCAGATAAAAATAGACTGATGAAAAAATAAGGATAAGTAAAATAAAATAAAGTTAAAATTGAATTCAACTAAGTAAAAACAAATAATTAAACATAAAACAAAAAGTCAAGTGAAAGTAAAAACAAATAATTTAAATAAATAATAAAAAAATGAAGGAAAAAGAAAAAATGACAGAAGTAACTCAGAGAATTTACATTCAGTTGCTTTATTTTGTTTAATTAAACAAACCCCACATGCCTTTAAAAATAGGTAAAATTACTGTAATTTTGGGATATAGAAAACTTCAAAAAGAAACTCCAATAAAGTTTCTGTAATGCTAACCATCAGTGTGCAGGATGAACTGCAGTGGATGGGCCTTCTCTGTGAAAAGCTTTAACACGCTGACGTTCTTCAGCCTTTTTAACGTGTTTGGCAGCATCACTGTAAAGAGTGTGCGGCTGTCTGACAGCCTGCTTTCATGTCTGCTGAATAGAATAACATTTCATTTCAGGGGAAAACATGTTCACACATGTCGGCTCTTAATTCTAACTCTTGGTGGTATTCTTCTGTCCTATTTCATGTGTAATTGCTCTCTTTGGGTTTTGTGTGATACATTAGTGCCTGTCATCTTTCTTTTTTAACCACAGAAAAAGACATGAAAGGGTCTCATATATAATTTACTCTGTTTATTTTTCTTGCATTTGTCTAAACTTTTCATTTGTTTATATCAGCTATGAGTGACATAAAGTAGAATTATGTTTTTATTCGGTTTAGAAATTATCTGCCAAATTTACTAATTTGAATTATTTTGTTTTAAGACCTTTCTGATAAAAAAGTATAACAGAAGACATCTTAACCCACTCATACAGCTTCTTTTTTATAAAATGCATTGAACTGAAATCTTTCTGATGGACTTGCTAACACATCTGCAGCAGTGTGGTGTTCTCTATCATTTACAAAAACACTCAGACCCAATCCCAGTTTCTTTGCTCCTTTAAAAGAGGACCTAGGCTATTTGTACTGAAGGAGGAATACAACCCCACAATTTCCAAAAGAAGGGCATTTGATCCGTGAATTGGGTTTGATACGTATAGATTGGTTCAGTCAGGGATGGAATAATCATGCTCCAGCCTAAGATGCCCCAAATTATTCTGAAAGATTGCATGTTTTATCTTCTAAACAAGCCTGCTTTAGTCACTGTGCTTCCCTGTGCTGCATCACATGATTCATTTCATGACTTGCTCTTTTAACCAAGCATTTCTATGACTGTAATATCTAAGTGAAGCAGGTATCAAAGTGAGTTTGATCTGTTAGAGCAGCAGAGAGGAGGAGGAAGAATGTAGTTCCTCTTTAAGCTGAGACTTTGTGCATCTCTGTGTTTGTTGTGTTAACCACAGTGAAGTCTAACTTACATGTCACCATGCATGAGTGAGCATGTGTGAACTGCTAATTCCTACCTGAAACTCAGCTTCTAATACGAAGAACTGAGGATCTGTGTGTTTGCTCTTTATAATAAACAACCAAACACTATTGTTTCACGCCAGGAAATAGCTCAGTCATTTCGTTAGGGCTAGCTGAGATAAAGGATTGCAAAATGTTACTGGAATCCTTGAACACATTATTTTTAGCACACTTGTGTTGAGAATTGATTGTACTGTAAATGATTATTTTCTGTGAATCTCTGAAGACATACTAGGAAACAGTCATGCTGATACAAACCGCCTGCATGGTCCTGAGTCACCCATCGCTTAATTTCAAGTAAACGGGAAACAAATGCAGTTACAGTATGTTGAAATCTGTGCAAACTTCGATGAGAATGCACAGTTTCTAACAACCTTAAAGCCAGTACTTAGTCTGAGTACTTTCATTCTTTATCAGCTGGAACCTTCTAAGACAAACTTTCTTGTACTTTCTTCAGTAACAGTTCTCCAGGCTTCTTGAAGGACTTTCCAAAGCTCTTGTTGTTGTTGATGTTCTGTCCAGATGAAGCCACACTGCTTTCATAATGTTCAGGCTCTGGAGAAGATTCTTCCTTCCTTCATCTGCTGCCTTTTAAATCCAGTTCTTGTGTCATGTGACCTACCTCAGCCTTTTCTCCCTGTTATCCTTACTTAAGATAGACTTTTTCTGATGAGTCTCAGCCAACGGTAGATGGATCGAAAGAAGGTCCACATACATCTATCAGGTTCATTGTAAACATTCAGATACTGCTTATCCACTGGAAATAGGATTTTAGGCCTGACACTTTCTATTTTGTCCACTTGTGCAGATTCTTTAGATGTTTTGCATACCATGCTGAAATGTGTCAAGCTTAAGTTAATATGTGTGTATGTAATTTTGTGACAGGCTGATAGAAAGGCGCTATTCTAGGCAAATTCTTTGCCAAGCTGCTTCATGTGTGCATCAAAAAGTCCTTGAAAAACAAAATGTGGAGTGAAAATGAGTGATATGCATCCATTGTTCAAAGATCTTAAGAAAATCTGGGAAATTATTACTCAGGACCACTTTTAAGTAGTACAAGAAATTCTTTCTACTTGGAAGTCAGATATATATAGAAGAAAGGTATCTGAGATAACCGATAACCTGGTATTACCACAGAAGAAAATACAGGAAACACCAGCTAAAAATCAATAGAAATTTATTTTCTTACTTATCAAAAATATTTGCAACAAATTGCATATATGGACAAAAAATAGCTTGGATGATTGTTTTATATGATGGATAATTAGAGAGCATAGTTGTTTCAGGGTGTTACTTTCTCACACAACACATGGCTGCCTTATTTCTACCCACAAACTGAGGCGTAAATAAATGGTTCCTGTTTTTAGTTTCAGAAGAAAAGCGAGCATGATGATACTCCTCATAAATAATGATAGCAATAAATACTCCAGATATATTACTTCTTGATTTGTTAAATACTTTTTGATTAGATTTTTTAGGCCCAATTATGTCACACAAAAAAGGAAAAACTCTTGATTCATAAATGCTGAACTTAAACTATGATGTCCGTCTACGGCAAATAAAATGAATAAGTGTGAAATTAACAAACGTCCCAAGTCAAAATAACTTGTTCACAGATCAGCAAAGCACAGAGATCAGCTCTTGTGTTTGGTCTGCTGAGGCAGGAAGTGAGGATGTTGGGCAGTTATTGTCTTTTTGGGGATACTGCATAAGATCTTCACACAGAAAATATCCCACAAACATATCCTGTAGATTCTCACAGAGATACACCATCCTGTTGTCTCCCAGTTTGTGCTTTTTAAATATATCCCCGTCAAAAATATCAGTTTTCCTTTTTGAAGTTGGAAATCCACAAAAAAAAAGTTTCCATGACGAGGCAGCTAATTCTTCCTCACTCAGTCGTGCGCGACCACAATATTCTTCTCGGCTGAGTGGGAGTTTGCAGGGCGACTTGCTGTTGTGGCTCAGTTGGCGTACTGTTTGTAAAAGGCAACCTTGACCCGCTCGATCTGGTGGCACAGTTTGATGGCAGGTCCAAGCTTTAGGTCCATACACTCCTGGACCGTGGGCAGAGTCAGTAACAGCAGAGCCTGGCCGTCGATGTCCTGCACAAACACGGAAAACATTAAGTCTGAAGTCAAGCATCTTCATGGTTTTCCTACATTTAAATACATACTGATGCCAGTCTGTGGGAAGCCGTCGGCCATGAAAAGTTTTCTTTTCAAGGTTTTTCCTTATAATCCTATCAAGCCTGACATGAAAAGAGTCATGCTAATAATATATGAAATTTTTATTGCACATTTTAATAAAACCCAACATGTTTCTTTTATTGTTCTGGAAAAAGAAGGGGGAACAATCTCAGGGGAAAATGTAACTTATAAACTCAGGGTACGAATAACACTTTTAGTGGTTCTACATGTCGGGTAAGATTATGGAGTGGGCTAGCATTGGGGATGAAGCTGTGTTCAAATATAAAGCAATTTAAAAAATGATAGTCACAAGGTATACAGGCTTGTAGAGGATATCCAGCTTAATTAAGGGAAGAGCACTTTTTTCCTGTAGTAACATTTGTAAATATGGATTAAATAGACAACACATTATATAACATTTATTTTATATCAATAATGAATCAATAATATATCAAACTTGTTCAACGAGGATGGGGTTTGATAAGATTTCTACTCTACCCACCCTTTTCTATTGTCTGTTTGTTCCTATTTAGGTTTGTTTGTTTTTTTTGCTTATGATTTTTAATGCACATTTCAAATATTTTTTTTCAATTCAACTTAATTATCAGGGGTGTCCAAAGTCGGTCCGGCAGGTTTTCCATGTTTCCCTGCTTCAACACACCTGACCCAAATTAAATGGAGTTCTGCACCATGATTAACTAATTAGCATCAGGTGTGTTGGAGCAGGAACACATGGAAAACCTGCAGGATGGTGACCCTTGAGGACTGGAGCTGGACACTCCTGAATTAGCTGAATGGATATAACGAATATCAAAAAAATTAACAAGCAGTGAACCACTTGACTTATGAGGCAACATCCTCACAGAAACAGAACTAATTTTGCTGGTAAAAATTTTCACTAAACACAAAGTTGCTTTAAGGAAATGTGCAAAACATATCTGCCATTTTTTCTTGTAAAGCTGCCACAGAAATACACTCAAAACAGAGAAAAAGCAGGTGTTGAGACTCAGGATGTAAACAAACATATGAAGAAGGAGATGGCGGAGGAAATGAGACGTTTTATGTGGATTTATTTTGCAGATTGAGCTGTAAAAGCCATATCATGCCCAGCAGCTTCTGCAGCATGACTGCAGCACTCATCTGCCAGTGTTGTGTGTGTTAGGGGCTTGAACATGAGGGTTAAGGGAGAGGTCGAGCCATGACATCATAATTTCAGGATATATGTGTATGGGTTGTAAACAGAAATGAAACTGTTGGGCTCCAAAAACTAAATGTCCACGTGGATACACCTAAATTTGTCTAAACTTTCTTTAAATATTAGTAGCCAGGGATCAGAGGAGGGGTCTAGCCTAAACTTCCAATCATGATTAATGGAAAGGTTATCGACTTAATGAAGGAAGTGGAAGAATCTTTCCTACAGTTTGGAGGTGAAATGAAGCCAGAACCAAGGCTGGTATGGGACTTTAAAGCCCAACACCAGCTGGAATTCATGTGAGTGGACCAGTGGATGATGGTTCTTTAATACTTAAGAATCTTTGCTGTCTCTCATGAGGTCCTTTAAGTAGGTTACAGAGAGGACAGGGTGGATGGGAGGCCATTTTTATGAATTCTTTACCACATCTCATGGTTCAAAGAATCCAAATTTCAAGGATACAATAGCGGATTTAATAAATAAGTGTGTGTGTGTGTGAGTACCTGTTCCCGGAAAATGTTGGCCAGTGATGCACAGTCAGTCGAGTTAATGAACTGGACAACTTCTTCTACGCTCCATTCCAGAGGGTTTCTGTCCAAAACCAGCTGACTCTCCTCTTCCTCTTCCACCTGAACACACACATCAGAGGCACCAAGTTAACACAAACCCGTCTTTCATTCCTGAACTTTAGAAGCATGAGGTTGCATTTTTTTCATCTCTATTTGAATTCATCAAGCTCTAAAGTAGGATTCAACCCACTGCTAAAGCTAACCGGTATTTTTTTTTTATCAGATTAATTATCATTTCTGCTGGTTGGGAGGGAACAATGAGGAAGGGAAAGTTGTCTCACCTGGACGTCCTGTCCTTTGGCTGGCTGGTACTTATTGTTGTTCTGGTTGTAGGCCAGCAGCGAGCGGGTGGACCTCCTGCGGCCCCCCGGAGCCTCCTGGCTGCCCGCAGAGTTTCCCGCGCTCAAGGCCCTGCGTAGCGTCACAGCTCTGCGGGGACGGCTGCTGCTGGTCACCTCCATCGAAAAAGCATCTCTGTGGTCCTCGCGAGGCTCTGAGCTGGTGCCTTCACTGCCCGACTGCAAAGCCATGTCTTCATCATCCTCTCCCTCATCACTGTCCTAAAATGAGGAAGAGGTAGGATGTCCTGTGTTAGAGTCAGACTGCACTCAGATCTGCTCACCTGTTCAGATCTATTACTAATAATTTATTTGGCTCATCTGGGAAATTAATGGTGACTTTCTACATTGGAAAACCCTGAATGTAAATGCATTTTAATGAATTTTACATATGAATCTGTAGAAACAGATGAACAACCACATCTGTTTCTTCATTATATTTTTAAGAAAAAAATATGCAAAGGTTTATTAGTTATCAGTAATCATGTCTAAGACAGGATTCCTAATTATTACCTTGTCCCAGTTTTATTTGTATGTTGGGTTCTGTGCTGTTGATAAAACTGTTAAATCAACTGGATTAATTGGAAATAAATAAACTGATAAATCTACGACAGCGTTTCCAGAACTCAGCTGTTCATCTGCTGACAAAGACCAGAAGGAGCTCATATTGTACTGTATAACAACATACTGAACATCTCTGCACTGGCTCCCTGTGTGCTTCTGAATTGATCTTAAAATACTTCTATTAGTTTTGAAAACTATTCAAAGGTATTAGTCCTGAGTGCTTCCTTTTAGTTTTATTTATTCTTAAGATAGAGAAAATGAGAGGGTTTCAGTTTTTGTTTTTTTGCCACAGACTTCCAAAGGATCTGAGGGCAACTGCCAGTCCCTTTACTATGATTTTAGCCTTGATTATTGGTATTTTACAACATTAATCATCTTTTTTTTTGTTAAATAGAATTTATCATTTAAATTTTAATAGTTTCTTTTTACCACTTTTTTTCTAGTATCCTATGTTTTCTTTGTTTTTTTTAAATCTTTATTCTATTCATCTTATTTTAAACATTTCTCAGCTTAATACCTGTTATTTACTGTTGATTCCCATCAGTTTAGTTTCCCCAGTGCAATTGGTGAGGGGTTAGGCCAGCGCTGGTCAGGATCATGTTATGTTAATATCTGTCTTCCATGTACATTATGTGTAGATGCCACTTGTTGATTTGTGGAATCAGGGACTCTTTTCTTGTTGTATTTTAATATAAAGCAATTTTCATTACAATTTGTTTTGTAAGAAAAGTGCTTTATAAATAAAGTTTGACTGATTGGAATTTAACCTGTAATGTTTCAGGAAGATCAATGAATTCATATAATTATATTTAACAACCAGAATTGTTCAAATGCTGATTATTGACCCAAAATCTGAAGTCAGATGAGAAAATAATATCAAACATTCTTCAGAGTGGAGGAGCGAGAAAAAGGCTTTCTTTTTTAGAAAAAAGTTAAAGACAAACATTGTGTTAATTTATTTGCAATTCACCTAAAATTTAAATCCCCCCACACACATTTTTTTTCTTTTCTCTTGCTCTGAGCCTGAGTACACATCATACGGAGGCCTCTGCAGTCACAACTCAGCCTGATTTACTACCTGGCTTTTTCGGCTTCCAACAAAACTGTTCAGAACGGTTTCAGGCTTTGTGTGACAACTCCTAAGTTGCATTGATTAACGTATATCTTGTTAAGTGGTTTGTAGATGTGACCCACAGAAGCATCTACACTGTAGGATGATCATCCTACTGTAAATTCCTGATCATGACATACTCGACTAATTCAATCAGAATATTTCCTAAGGAGATTAAAAGCATTTTTGGCTCCCTAGATGATTTAAATCTCTTATTATTAATGTGCCGAACTCATCAGATCCTCTCAGTAGGATTTAAAAAAAAAAAAACTAACAGCTTCTTAAGTCAAAACAAGAAAGAAAATTATTTGTTTGCAGGCTTTGGCATCAACTAAGACCTTCCTGTGCAAGATGTGAGGCAGTTTTTCAGTCGGTCAACATTTGTATCTGAATTCATGCACCATCACACCTCCCCCTTACTGACATTAAATTTCCTTCCTTCCTCTTCCTCTTGCCTTCATTTTGGGCTCAGCTTGTATATTTTCAAAGACTTATTACATGCCTGTCACATGAGCAGCAGCATTCAAGGCATCTGCTATGAAAGAAGTGTTATCTAACCTGTGGGGAGCCAGCAGGAGTGTAGTCAACAGCTGATGAGCGTCTTTTCTTCTGCACAAAGATAGCTTTCCTCTTCTTCCTGCGGCGCGTCGGCTTGGCCAGTTCTCCCTCTGCCGTCTCCTCTCCTCCCGTGGGCTTGGGTAGCTTCCTCTTCTTCCCATAGTAATAGGCTGCTGACGTTGAAAACAATGCACCCAAAACAACCTTAGCCACTCATCAAATGCAATTATACACTGCACAGCGTCACAAGCTTTAATTTGAGTCGTCTCCATAGCTGTGGCGCTGAGAGGGATGCGTTTAATTACACACTCACTGTATTTGGTTTTTGTCTGTACGGAGCAGTTCAGCGGGCACTTGTCGGTGACGAGAACGGGGCTGAAGAGGTTCGGGCAGCACTGCAGCTTCACACACACCTTGCGGCAGAAATCTGGGATCTGGTCGGCCAGGCGGACTATTCTGATGGTGGAGCGATACGTTTTCCCTTTATATCTGGGGGGGAAAGGGGCAAATAGAGGGAGCAGGGGTTTAGTGACATTGTCAGCCAGTGATTAGACTTTTATTTATGAGAACAATGGATAATTAAACTATCTATAATCCATTAAAGCACTCAACAATGAAGGGTAATGATCTGAAGTGGGCTGTTTTAGCCGAGCAGGCATGAATTCACACTGTTTGGTTGATGAAAATGATCCTGGAGAGTGGAGCGAGGTGATGGGTGGATGCTGCAGTAACCTGCCTAATGGCTAAGGTCAGCAGGGTGAGCTCGTCTGCTTGCTGGCTTGGAAAGCAGAAGCAGCTCCATGTTTTTACTCCTTTTGTTTATTGATTCAGTTAATCTTCAAATTCAATCTTATTTTCAAGCAACAATTGAAAATATCTTGTCATTTTGTGATTTTTCTTCCTCTGGATATGATTGTAAATCCAAATCTTAGTTTTTACTGCTGGTTCAGACAAGCAATCAGAAAATCCTCACTTCGGAAAAATGACTTAATGTCACATTTCCTGATGATTTCCAAACATCCCAACTGAGATCAGCTATCAGTTTGTACATTTTAACCATTTGTTTTCTAACAGTTAAACTTACAGTGGGTAAAGTTTGGCCCTTAACTGTGTTTGTACCTTTGCCAAATTGTGATCATGGAGTAGTTCTCCACACTTGCGTAGAGACACAGGAGGAGAGGTGGTAAGGCTGCAGATTAAATGTAAATAATACCTTTTTATGTGAAATGCTACTGATTACTGAGAAAGGTACAGGGATAATCTGGATCATAGCAACACTTTTGCTGTCACAGAAGCCAAAAACTGTGATCAGTTTGATGGTCTTCATTCTTAGTATTTGAGTCATTTCCTGCAGTTTCTATGACTCTGGACTTTGTAAGAAAATGCTGATGTCATTCTGTCACTTCTAACTGTGTGTGTGTGTGTGGTTCATTTCGGTTAAATACACAAACGTCTTGAAGTTACTTCAGGGATGATTTTTATCTGCAGGTTAAGCTCATCAAGCAGCAGTTTAGTTTTCTGACACCAGAATCATGAGAATATGTGGATGAAAGCAGCCTCACTGGGAAGTTAGCTGTCTTGTTTTTAGAAAAAAACAAGACAGCTAACTTCCCACTCACGTCCGAGCATGTTAAATTAGTTTTTTCAAAAGTGCTATGTTTACAACTTTGTTGTTCTGGAAATGTATTGCCTGGAATGAATAATTTAATACAATACAAAAAGAAAACATATGGACCTTTAGAGCGTGTCCATGCACGTGGCTGGTTTTTCTTTCTTTTTTTTGTGTTTAGTGAATATATTGACAGATTCTGGCTGGGATTCAGGGACCAATTACACAAACACTGTTTATGGTCAAAGTTAAGGATTTATGTAAAAGAAGTTGCATAAAATATCCACAAGACTATTCCCTTTTTTTTTCTCATATTAAACATATATTTTATATTTATATTATATTACATTCTACATCACAAAAGAAAAATATACTTCCCAGTTTAATGCAGTGAAACTTTCCCCTCAGTAACTGGGAACAGTTTCATGTCTTTCACCACCTCATTCTTCATCTAAACTGGACGATGAGACACTGGCCATTCTCGCATGCTGAATGATTGACAGCAGTCGTCCAACATGACGGTCAGCCCGATAACAGATATTTAATCTGTTATCTGTTAAATCAATATTTAATCAGCATTCAGGTGGTTTGCAATTTTAAGAATAAACCCATAAATCTGCTTTTATTGTTTTCTCCCGTTTCTGTAAAAGTATGGATGTGGAGGAGTTTGTGAGAGTATAATAGTTCGAGCAGACACAACTACACTAAGGTCAGTGTAGGGAAAGAAATTATCTCCATGGAAACTGAAGAATCTTTCACTGTAACACTACAACAAATGTCTTAATTTCCTATTTAACAATGTAACCCTTCACATGCGCTTAAAGTGATAATGAAACTTTCATGGTGTTCTCACAGTAGAGCCAAACCAACAACATGTGGGATGTATCAGACATGTGAGATAAATGAAAAAGACTTTAATTATCCCAGAGGATTTTGTTTTTTTTTATCTTCTCTGTAAAACTGAGAAGATAATGCCTTGTTCTGGAGGGCGATGGCTGCAGGAAGGAAAGATCTCTTGTATTTTTGTCTTTTTATGTTCTAATATGAAAATTAATAAATGTATGTATAAATAAATGTATGTAATGATAAATAGATCATTAGATAAAAAGATAATTTTATTTGTAAACGTATACCTGCTGTATTGGTAACTTCTAAGTTTAGGTCATTATTTGGACAGCAGTCTGGCGCCATAATAAGCTAAACTGCAGGGAAACGAATGTTTAACAACTCTTTAAAAGTATTTTCTCCAAGAACAGCTTCACCCAGTCCACAGAATGCATCACTCTTTGTCCCGTATTTCTTCCCCACATTATCATGATGAATCCACTACAATCTGTTGTGTCTGTTGTTGGTGTTGCAATATTTCAACCTCAAAGTCTCAAAAACTGCCCAGAATACAGTTTCCTGGCAGCTATGTTGCTTCATGCAGGGATTTTGTAATGCGTTGTGTAAATGACAGGTAAAAAAGGAGAATGGTTTTTCTAAAATTTCAATTGCTATGTGCTGCATCAGTTCTCAATGAGGTCACTTGCAGCTGGTTAAGTTTCTACACAGCATAAGAGGGTCATCTATTTTCTTAGAAACACTTGGCATACTATAAATATGAATATATGGATTTACCAGGATGCTTTCCAGTACAGTTGCCAAAGTGTGCTCACTGTTGTTGCTACTGTTCTTGGTGTTGATTAAAGCTGCTGTCACTCTACAACAAAAAGCTTTTGGATGAATGTAAGTCTGTGCTTTCCAACGGTACGTTGCATGTGCACTTAGTGATATACAGCATGTGTGTGCAGAGAGAAGTGATGTAGAAAACAGCTGATGGCCCACCAGCTGGTCTTCAGCTTTTTTCATTCTGTGAAAACTCAAACAGCAGAGTCCCTCAGCTACATAGAGATTCACCCTTCAGTGTCACCTCTAAGGTGCTAAATTCAACTGGCCCCAGCTCTGAACTCTGAGCCCAAAATGTAGACAATGTAGCCCTGTCACTGCTAATTTGATTGTATATTTATGATTGTATCATTGCTGAAAGATCCAGTGTCAACAGAGTCCAAGATTTTTAAACTACGTGATGTTTTTCTCCAGAATCTTACTGCATTATGGGGTTTACTTTGGTCAGATGTACCTGAACTATTGGCTGCAAAACGGTAACCTTATACATTATATACATTTTCCTTTTGTTCCCAAACCAAATTCAAACTCCTGGCTTCAATTAAGTCTGATTTAATCTCATCTGGGAACAGAATTAATGAGAAAAACACTTTTCTTTTTCCAGGTGAGGTTTTTTGGGGAAACGAATCCTCCTTGGCTGCTGTCCATTAAGACGAACATTGTGCAGCACCTGCCCAAGTGTTTGCCTTAAGAGATTGGCACCAGAATAGCACCAATTTCTCAGGAAGGCTTTGGTTTGATCCTTGGGAAAGAAGAATTAACCAGAGGAAAACCCTTCGGCAAGCTGCAGAAAAGCTTGACCTTGGCCAGCACTGAACCCTCCATTAAGGTATTGATCTGTAACCTAACATCGTCCTGGAGTCCAGACCTGAATCCTATTTTAAAAATCTCTGGGAGGGATTAAAAACCATATTGATGCCAATGAAGCCCTCAAACCTTAAAAGCCGACAGGATGTTGCAGAAAAGTCTATTTTGTGCAAAAAGGAAATTGAGAGAGGGTGTTATTATTATTAACAAAAAGAAAAAAAAGAAAAATAGCTGACGTATTTTTCCAGGCACAGCATGTTTGTCTCATTGGCAGCCTGAAAAAGTTCATTTTAAAACTCTGTAAATCTAAATTTAGCATTTTGAGGCTTGGTGTATGTCTGGTAAATCCATATCCAACACAACTTCTTACTGTTGCCAGTAATTCCTTCAGGAGACTCCTTCATCCAAATGTAAACTAGCAGTAGAGCAATTAGAAAGATAAAGAGGAGCTAAGATTGATTTAGTCATTGTTGAATTTATCATCATTTTCCATCTTTTCTATAACTTATTTTACATCAACATAAAACTCAAATGTATTATTTAGAAACAACTGAAATAGCAAAATATTTCATGAAAGGAGCAACAGAGATGCACTTTCTGTTTGGTATTAGAAATATGTCCACGATGATCTGACATATACACAACCAGGACTTTAACAATCTTAATTAAAGCTAAAAAAGTAGAAAATGATGGATGAATATAACCTGTACTGTGTCAGCTTGGCTCATGGGGTAAAACTGACAGTACTGCAGTTGATTAATTGAACTGCATTGTGTTCTGCAGCTTCTACTCATCACAGTCAGAGGTAAATTGACTCTCTAGGTATTGGATGTCCCAGAGAATTAAAAGTAACTCCTTTGGCAAGCTGCTTTTAAAACAATCTGCAGGCCACTGCAGGTGACTCACTTGTGTTTTAGACTGGCTGACTCTCATTTCAGCCAGAAAAAAAGGGCAGTTTTTGATTAGAAAACATCCAGCATGCAGCCCGAAGCTGTGGAATAATTTGGCTGTGTGCAGCCAGCAGTGGATGGAAATGTAGACCTTACACAAACCACTGCGGCATCATAAAATAACATAAAAAATTCAGAGGAGGGCAGCAAAACAGGCTCGTTGGAACAGAGAGAGGGAAAAACATTTGGATCTGCTGCGAGGCCTAGTGAAGGGAGAGATGCGATGCCGGATGATTTACTATCATTTGAGCATGAAATCCAGAGCAGAGTGAGAGTTTGTGATTCCAAAGTTAAAAAATATGCTTGAAAATGAACAGAAAACTGGAGCAGGTCAAATGAAATGTAGAGACAATAAGCTGTGGTGCTTCTCTTACTTGGCTTTTAGGGTCTCCTCCTGGCAGTCCCAGCTCTGATCCCACAGCTCCTGCAGCTCTTTCAGGACTCGCCCAGGCTTGTAGGCGGCGTTGATCAGCATGCTCAGCAGCTGGAATCAGAACCAGAACAACATCAGAAAAAACGACTCTGAGGGAAAAAAAGGGAAAAAAGTTTGTGCACAAACATGCAGAAAGATCCAACAAAAGCAAAGATCAGACATTGTGGACAAAACTGGAATCTGACATGGGTACCAAACGTGTTTGCATGTGAGCAGAGTCTCTAGAGAAATTAAGTGTCTGTTTTGCTGAGCAGCGGTGAAGGTGTGTATGTGTAAACACTTTTGACTGACAGCTCCTCACATTAAAATGAAGGTACTGCTGAGAAACTGCAGGTGGTTAACAAGACAGCGCTGTTTTCCCCCTCTCCTTTCACCTCCTCCCTCTTTCAATCCATGTCGACCTTCCTCTCCATTTGAAAGTATGTAAGTCTTTGATTACACCTGTTTGTTTCTGCAAACGTTAGCCTACCTCTTTGAGGACCAGCGTACACTTTCCAGGTCCGACAGCCTGTGGCAGCTCTGCAATACGTCCCTTGTTGAGGTAGGGGCCTGAGAAACAGCGGTGGTTGACAAAAATCTTGGAGCAGCAGTATCTTCCATTTGCTGAGCCTGGATAGGAAGGAAGACCAGAATGAGGGATATTAGCCAGCATGGAGTCAATCATTTTACGTGGGAATTTGGCTTTGATTAAACATAGAATTTACTTAAGATTCAAGAAAAAAAATGAGCAGTTTTGGTTCTTTGTGATAAAGTAAATAATAAAAGTGCATTAAAAAAAGAAAACAGCACTCCACTGGAATCTTATTAAAACCTTGATTATTGGAAGAAAGAAAAAACATCAGAACAATGACAGTATTTCAAATTTAGTTTCCAACATTTTTAATTTATTCAGCCTTCCATGAAGGCACCTGTCCCTATCTGATAAAAATGAATCAAGTGACTGGATTCAAACTTAGCATCTCAAATTATGACTCAAAATCCAGCTATAGAAGTTGTATGGAAACAAGATATGGTGCTGCCCTTTTATAGCACCATTTTTCCCATCTGCATTCTCTCTTTCAGGTTGGATCATTGTCACTATTTTATAACTGAAGCCTCCTGTGCAAAACCTGACTGCACACAATGCAGGTTTTTCCACTGCTAGTGGTACTTTTACATACAATTATTAAAATGAAGATTTGAACAAAACTCCTCAAATATTGGCTCAAAGTATTAAGCATTTTATATGATTTAATCTTTGGTGCACCGGACATGTTTTCAATGATTCTTCATTTAATCCTGCAGCTAACTTTAGACCACAACTTCATTTATATTTAACTAAGACTATAAACCTTCAAGTTTCACAATTTTAATCTGTTAATAATAAATTCAAAGCAACCCAGCTTTCAATGCTGATTTTGGTTGTTTGATTTGAAGCCAGAAGGTGTAAGAATCTTTTTGATATGGGGGTTGTTGAATACTGAAACAAAGAACTGTTCACCTGAATCAATGATACTGCAGCCATGTGATTTATACATTTTCAGCCTGTTTTTATAGAACACAGTGAAAAAATGGACAGATTTACACATGCATTTCATATGAAGACTTGTACCATTCATGTTTAGCTTTTCATCTTAACTGCAGCTGTGGTTTAATCGGCTTTACAGGAAGTGTTGGCAGTCAAGGAAATAACCCACAAACACATCTAGATCAAGACTAGAACAGTTTTTGCTTTTATTTTAATCTATAATTTTACTGGCGAAGAGATGAAATATTCGAATGATCCTATATTCTCCTATACCATGATGGACTTACTATACAGAATCAAACTGGGCCACCAGTGGATCCTATCAA
>JAVQJG010031119.1:0-11577 GCA_036024015.1 Craterocephalus amniculus
TAATATAGTAAACATATAAACTGATAAGTAATGCAATAAACCTATAGAATATAATAAATGTATGAATAGTTTAACTAAAGTAAACAT
Source organism: Craterocephalus amniculus (assembly GCA_036024015.1). NCBI lineage: Eukaryota > Metazoa > Chordata > Actinopteri > Atheriniformes > Atherinidae > Craterocephalus > Craterocephalus amniculus. The sequence goes on from JAVQJG010031119.1 coordinate 88, forward strand.
AAGGCTAGAGATAATACAAATAATCGCAACAAACTTCACATATTTTTTGAGGAAAATGCTCCGCCCCATGGAACAAATTCCCCCCAAACATTCCCTGTTTTGCAGCAGAGGCTGCGCCTTTTCCCCTTCTTTTCCAGTCTTTTGGAGTTGATTTTTACGATGGAGTTGTATTTAGTCTCAGTCTTTTTAGCAAGCATCATCATCATCCCTTTGGCACTCAAAACTTTTTCCCCTTATGTTTGGATGGATATTGTTTATTTCGGGGATCTCATTCGGATTTTAGTGACGTTTGTTTCGAGGCGAAAAAGGAAACCTCTCTTCTTGGTTTTAGACCGCTTCTTGGAACAAACCGCCTCGTATCCAGAGAAGCTGTTTATCGTGTTTGGAGATGAGAGATACACGTACGCCGACACAGACAGAAAGAGTAACCAAATGGCCAACGCGCTTCAGGCTCAGCCCGGGTACAAAGCTGGGGACACCGTCGCGCTTTTCATGGGCAATGAACCCGCCTTCATGTTTACCTGGCTGGCTCTGGCGAAACTCGGCTCCCCTGTCGCTTTTCTAAATCACAACATCCGGACCAAATCTCTGCTGCACAGCTTTAACTGCTGCCAGGCCAGAGTATTGATTGCAGCTTCAGGTATAAGTGATTGTTTTAAAGCCTGTTTGAGGTATTTAGTCTGCTTCAGTTTTAGTTAAATGCAAAAGTCCTTTGATTTTACCCTTCAGATAAAGGGTGTAAAGATGGGAACAGCAAGGTCTTAGTTTACTACTTTTAATTTTGAATAAACTTTTGTTCTTATGGGTGTGTATTAATGTCTCTGCAGAGCTGAAGGAAGCAGTGGAGGAAGTCCTGTCTTCACTGTTGGAGCAAGGCGTCACCGTCCTCCTGATGACCAAACAACATCACACACCAGGAATTGAAAGCTTCTCTGATAAAGTGGAAATGGCATCAGACGCCCCGCTCCCTCGATCCCTCAGATCACATATCACATTTAAAAGCCCTGCAGTCTACATCTACACCTCTGGAACTACAGGTAACAGAGAAACAGCATCACAGGTTATGTTTGTTTATAAAATATTTGAGGCACCTTTCAATATTTTGTCTGATTGTTTTTCAGGTCTCCCTAAAGCAGCTGTGGTGAACCAAAACCGACTTTTAACAGCTCTGGCTGTTTTATCCTCAAATGGTGTAACATCAAAAGACACTATTTACCTCAACCTACCTTTGTATCACACAGCAGGGTTCATTGTTGGCTTCATTGGCTCTATAGAAACAGGTGAGATGATGGAGATGTAGCATGGCAGGATGTCATTCATGTGACTAAATATAAGCATCTTCAAGGGATGTGTTTGGTTATTTACAGACCAATGAATCCTTTAGGACCAGTGTATAGTACTCGTCTCATTTTGTGCAATTGCAGTGTGAAGGAAAACTGGCAGATCCAGGCTCAGTTTATTCCACATTACTCAGTTGGCATCCCAAACCCCAGAGAAAACAGTTCATACTTTTGTATACATGATGAAAAGGTAGAAGTGTTACAGTAAAGGTGGAGAAATGATGAGATGATAACATTACACACAAAAAATGTGGCTAATCTAAGCATGTATGGATTTCAGAGCCCAGACAATTTATCTGCTTTAACCCTTTAATGTCCTGGACATTTGGGAGTTTACCTGTCTCAGCCATGCTTGTTGGTTGTTTTATGTTAGGGATGCCCCAAAATGAAAATTCGCAGCCGAAGCTAAATAACATTAAAATGCTTGGCTGAATGGCGAATATTAAATGCGGTTCAGTTTTTCAACTATTTTTTTTAAAATAGTGCATAAATAGCCTAGAATAAATGTGTACATTTTTCAATCAAAGTAAGTATTTATTGAGTGTATTCTGGCATTTTTAAACATTCCATTATATATTGATTGCACCATTGTGTCACAGCAACTATTCGGTCTTGCTTTTAACTCACTCCACCGAAGGTAGCTTTTTTTGCACTATTCGACCGAATATATTCGCTGGCCGAATATTCAGTGCTCCCCTAGTTTATGTAATATTAAAAGGGAGCCAAGTAATATTCAAAAACTAAGAACTACATTTTTTTTCAAATTAACACTGAAACAGGCAGGATGCAGTCACTAAGTGTTGCCTGCCTCCTGCCAAAAAACAAACAAGATGACTGTTTTGTGGTATTACTGAAACCTAAAGTTGGAAACACACTGTGCTTCTCACAATCATCCATATTCATGTTACAGGACTTGCATGGCTCAATATTACCTACATTTAGGGTTACTGGAGGACTATAAATGAAATTAAAGTTGTTTCCACTGCACCCTTTAGTGCAAGTTATCCCCCTGCTCCTCCTCTCTCTCATTATCCTGCCCTGCTTCAATCTGAGTGAAAGAGTCTTTTGTCACCATGAGCCAGTAATCTGAACAGATCCTTTAAACTGTTTTCTCCTGAATAGGTTAAAGTTCACATAGCCATTGTATATCTGTGTAAACACACAGTCACACAGTGATTCTACGGACAGTTCACTGGCACAGAGTTTAATATTGTGGGCATAAATACTTTGCATACATTCAGATCATTTTGGTACTGAAAAACAGTGGTAGTAATGATTTAACTTTGTGCAATTAATTACAGTGGTGGAAAAAGGTTTTTCAGAGACCATTAAAAATGTACACAATCACAAGTATTTTAAAATTTTAATGGCTTTTTTCAGGTTTTGTTACATATTTTTGCCATGGCTGTAAAAAAGAAACTGCATTTGAGACCTAAAAGTCTTTCTTAATGCACTATTTTTGAACGTGTAGTTTGAACATGTATTTATTGTTTTATTTTTCTTTTGTATTCATTCTATTCTAACTTTCGCTTACATTGTACAGTGCTTTTGGTACAATGTTCATGAATTAAATGTGCTAAGAGAAAATGGACTAGAATGAATTAGATTTTTTACCAAATGAATAGTTTCGAAAGGTTTTTTCCACCACTGTACAAATCAGTTTACAGCAATTTGTCATGATTTCTGTTCTCAAAGTGTAATCTTTGTCTTATTTGTTGTGTTACTTCAAAAGGGTCAACCATAATTCTGACGAGGAAGTTTTCTGCTTCCCAGTTTTGGAATGACTGCAGGAAATACAATGTGACTGTTGTCCAGTACATAGGAGAAGTGATGCGCTACCTTTGTAGTACACCAAAGGTAATATCTTGTATTTCATATAAATTTCTCTCTCTCTCTCTCTCTCTCTCTCTCTCTCTCTCCATATATATATATAATTATTGATATAGATTTGTGTGTGTGTTATTAAGTTGTTGAAGTATTTCTTCTTAATTGCTTAATACTACATAGAACCACATATTCCAAATTGCTGTGAAAAACACTTTCTGTGGTCTCTTATGCATGATACTAAAAATATTTGCCATATCGATAAGTCTTCCATGTATACTCTTCTATCTAAATATGCAATAGCCGTTAACCATTTTCCTTTTGAAACCATTTATCCGACTGGAAGTAGCACACGTTGAGACAGGATCTTTGGCAAAGACCTCTGGGCACCACGCCTCTGCTTTGCCATCTTAACTACAGTAAAATTTGTGAGACAGCTGCAGAGGCAGGGTGCTGTGAACCGGCTTCAGCAAGCTGCCATTGACACAGAACTAGTCAGAGAGAACTTTCCAAATCTGTACATTTCCAACACACAACACAGCTGGCTTCCCGAAATAGAAATCGTTAAATCTCGACTATCGTGTTCCAACCTTTTGCGTCAATATCAGTGGAGTTCTGGGGATCATTAAATCTATCACATGTCACTGAAGTATCAGATTTTTGCCTTTTTTTTTTTTTTAAAGAGTCATTTGTATTTAGTCATTTAGGAGCACTGTGAACATTCTTTCTACATGTATGCCATTCAAAGTATCTAATTGCATCACATGAAGTGTGGTCTCGATTTACTGCGAGACCCTGCGACTCAGAGGTGGTTTGTCTTTATCTGGTCACCTCTAGGAATAGATGCTGGCCTTTACTCTGGAGTACCATATCAAGTAACTTGGCAACCAAATCTTCTTGTACTCATAGTTTGACTTAAGGGTCACAGTATTTTATGTCAAGTATTTTTGCTTGTTTCAGTTTTTTTTTATGGCAGATTAACATGTCAAGAATTGGATGAACTGGATTGAGAATGTGCCTTATTTTGGTTAAAAGCATTACAGGATTTCTGCCTATGACACAGTAACTATTTTAAGATGCATTTGCTTCAAAACATTTATTATCAAAATTCCCAGTTGTTTGCAATGCCTACAAATGCGTTGTTTCTTTCATATGATCACATTCCTGTCCTGTAAAAAATATCTCAGAAGTTATTTTAGCCCTACTCTAGAACTACCCTGCTTGTCCAAGTGATGTCCAGGAGTCATTTATTGTACTTCCGTGAATTTTTACATTTGAGGCTGCTGTTATTTCTTGATCAAATTAAAAGAAAATCATCTTGCTCTTTATATTTTTGTGTCAAATGCAGAGAGACAATGACAAGGACCATAAAGTCAGATTGGCCATTGGCAATGGTATCAGAGCAGAGGTATGGAGAGAGTTCCTCAATCGTTTCGGCAACATTAAGATACTGGAGTTTTATGCCTCCACTGAGGGAAATGTGGGATTCATCAACTATGCAGGGAAAATAGGAGCTGTTGGACGAGTCAGCTTTTTGCACCGGGTAAGAATGAAAATATTTAACATTTTACTTTCTTAAAGCTTTTTCATGTTTTCAACTAGTTTTTTGTTTATATTAAAACTCATTACTTCAGTTGGGACCCACTTGTGCTGCAGTGACTGTACTGATCTTTGTAGTAAGTGTTGATCATTCTTATACAGCTTGGAGGAATCTAACTGTATATATACATGACCTCTTCAGCCCATGGAAAGTTGGTATCTTTCCTCATACTGCTGCGCTTTAGGCCCTTCACAACATTCTTGTGGGATCATTGGTCTGGACTTTGACTTGGCTGTTCCAAAACATCACCTTACTTTCTCTTTAATTATTCTGTTCTGTGTACAGCTGGGCCGTATAACAAAAAGGAATTTTATTTTTTTTGACAAAAAAAATAAACTTTCACATTTTTTTCTTTTTTAGAAAATATTCAAAAAGTCAGAAATGACTTAAAACGGGTGTTGTTGTCATTCCCTTGCTAAGATTTAGACTGCTGCCAAACACAAAGAGGCTTGTAAAAGAAAATGCCACAACGTCCAGGTTTACCTTAATCCCAAATGATATAACAGCTGCAGGGAAGCTAGTTTTTTACATTAAGAATAAATACTTCACCTCACACTGCAACCTCAAACAAACCTAAATAAAAGTTCCTCCTCTTTGGGAAAATGTTGACCCTCTCATTACACTTAATGTTCTTGAATTTAAATATAGATTTTGCATACATAAAGGTTGTGTATAACATGGATAATGTCAAGCATTTTTACTTTACAAATGGGCAGTGTAGCTAAAGTGATACGTGCTGCAACTGCATCTTTCTCCTCTGGGCTGTGAAAACAATTACCCCGATGTGGGTTGACTTTAGGCGGGACTTTGTGGGCTGCTGCTGTCTTGTGAATCAGTGAATCAGTATTTGGCATGTTGAACAAATCAGTTGTTGAGCCACCTTTGATAGAAACAGCATACAGATTACATTAATTTCAATGGTAACCTTTCTGTTTTTGTCTGAGGTCTGAGTTCTGGTGAAGATGGAAGGGTTACCAGTGAAGCATGACAGGAATGCATGACAGGTTACACGTCATCTAAAAAGATTAAGATTAAGATTAAAACTAATTTAGCGAACTCTTGTTTCTTCATCTCTGTATGCAGACTCCACATACCAGCTCCAAATAACTGGTGACACTGTGCCTATTTGTGAATAATCTATTCCTTGCTGCCATATCTTCTGTTGTTTTGTGTGATTGGGTTTCAGTGGAATATTGGCACACTGGATCTTGAGATAAACTGAATCAAATTCATCAGGGTTTTCCAAAAGGGTTATTCAAAGATCATTATTTCTTAGCCCTGAATGAAGCGGAACAGCCTCAAATCATGACACTTAGCCATCACTTTGTTTCACAGATAAAACTCTGATATTTGAAAGTAATTCTTTCCCTAAATATAAAACTCCTCTACATTTTATAAAAGATCTATTTAAACATATTTGCAATCAAAGCATTTTTTCAATGGCCTTCTGGCTGATTAATAAAGTCTTTAGCATCAGAGTTGAACATAAGAGTAGAAACTCTTTGTGAGATTGTTTTCTAAACTTTTAGTGCTGAGAGACATTGTAAATTATTTTTAGGAATTCCTCAGCTTTCTCTTCTTTTTCATGCTTGTCTCCTACAAATGTGTAGTAATCAGGATCTGATCTCTGATCAGTAAATTGAAAGATTACCTGATGGGAAGTTGCTGACATTTAACTTCATCCATCAGATTGGAAGTTTCACATTTAGTCACCAACGCAATGATAATCATTTTCTTCATTTATTCTTAAATGTTACTGTCAAGAATACTCATTAAGTTAAATTTTACTTGTACTACGATGATAAAGTTGGCTCAAAAATCAAAAATAAAAAAAAAAGTTGCAAAAACGGTTATATTTTCACAATATGAAAATGTTAAGGTGACTACTCATCTGTTATTTCTTTGGTAGAAACTGTTTCCCTACACTCTTGTGAAGTATGACACCGAGCGAGACGAACCGATCCGAGACGCAAACGGCCTCTGCATTGAGTCACCCAAAGGTGGGAAAATGACACAAGATGATTATAGTTTGAATCTTGTCTTTGAGTAGTTAATGTTTTGTATTTATTGTCATTATGATTTTTTTTTCCTTAAGGAGAAACAGGACTGCTGGTGTCAAAGATTACAGACATTGCTCCTTTTGTTGGCTATGCCAAAAACAAAGAACAAACAGAGAGGAAAAAACTTCGGAACGTTCTCAGAAAAGGAGATCTTTACTTCAACACTGGAGACTTGATGCGGATTGATGAGGACAACTTTATTTACTTCCAGGATCGTGTTGGTGACACATTTAGGTACATCTGTGAACTATGGTTTCATTACAGGGTCGACTCACAAAAACAGAATTTAAAAGAAAACTGCATTTTTTTAGGACTCTATGAAGAACACATTGTTGTACTTTGACAATATTCTTTCTACCAATAATACAGCATCAAAAGGAGTGACCAAAATATTTAATTTTATTTTTTATATTTATATTTTTTTGATTTTATTTTACTAATCTGTCTCCCTTTTAAAGGCATTAGACAGACTGTCGTAGCACAGAGTGAAACTATTACTGTGAAATAAAGTTAATATGAAGCTGTAACTTGCTTGAGCTTACAGGTGGAAAGGTGAGAATGTGGCTACTACGGAGGTTTCTGACATCCTGACGATCACCGACTGTCTCCAAGAAGCCAACGTTTATGGAGTCCAAGTACCAGGTAATGGCCATCCCTTCAAGAGCTTATCAAGGATAAGACTTGTTAACATCAGAACACTGCTGCGAAGCACTGATTTGTTTGCTAATTAGTTTTTCTGTTTTTGAAATTAGGACATGAGGGCCGGATAGGGATGGCAGCGGCCACTGTGAAGAAAGATGCACAGTTCGATGGAAGTGCAATGTACAATCACGTGGTCAACTACCTACCCTCATATGCACGGCCTCGCTTCATGAGGATACAGGTAATATAGACCCAAGCTTTTAGGCCTTTTTTCTTTAATCCCAGGCATATTTTGTAAATATGAAAACAAAAATTTTCTCCCCTAAAAAGGACACTGATCAGTGTTTATGCCATTTTCTCTTGTCCAGAATGCTGTGGAGGTGACGGGGACTTTTAAGCAGATGAAGGGGAAGCTTGTGGAGCAGGGTTTTGATCCAGGATGCATTCAGGACCCTCTTTACATCCTCAATGATCATGTTAAGAGCTACATACCCCTGACTGCTCAGCACTATGCCTCCATTATATCAGGAAGCATCAAACTATGAGCAGGTTCACAGGGTTCACCAACTGTGGAGACTTTTTCCTGCTTAGCTGCGCTGATATCTTACATAATGAACATTCAGCTTGGGGGGCACAATGATCTCTGTGTATATCTGTTCATGTTAGAGGCAGGAGCTGGCTTGTTTAAACCTAAACATTATACAGATTTACTGGCAAGTGATTACATAAATAGTAAAGTAGTGAGTAACATGATTGCTGCAGAGGGTTACTATCTTGACTTTATACTCTATGTCAGGGGTCTGCAACCTGCGGCTTCGAAGCCAAGTGGGTTCTACAATGGCTCTTTATTGTAGAAGACTACAGGCTAAAAGTGATAAATAACTATCTTAATTATAGATATTGTGACAAATGTAGGTTTTAGGCAATTTCATGTAATATTTGCATCGAATTTCCAAAAACTGACATTAAAAGTAGCAGTAATGTTCTTGTAGATCACTTTTTGTTGTCATTTGGTGGACTTTTTATTAAAAAAAAGTCCACAAATATTTACATCCTATTAAAGGATAGCTTTCTCTTTGCAAAGGTTGTTTTTCTTTATCTTAAAAGCTAAAAATGAAAATAAAATCATTGTTTTTCAAAAAAGACATTTGCTTTCATAGCTATTTATAAAAATATATATAAGCTGTCTTTTTTCAAAAGGTCACATGACATTTGCGGCTCTTATCAGTTTCATTTAGGCTGAGAGAAAAATGGGATCTTCTGACTGTAAAGGTTGCAGACACCTGCTCTATGTTTGAAAGGGTTGCATTTTGGCAATCATGGGTGTTGCATTGCATATGAAGTTTAAATAGAGGTTTTCTCATTAACATATTCTGATCATTCACTTTCATGAAAGATGTGAGAAGCATGAGGTGAATTACATTTTCTATGCCAGTAAATGACTTCTATGAGAAATTAAAGTGATACCTTTCTGTGAAAATAAGCAGTTTTTTTCTGTGTACTCTATGGGTCTAGGATTTTGCTCATAAAATAAAAAAGAAAGGAAGGGGGAAAAAAGTCTTATTTGACAGACATGGGATAAAGGGCAAGGTGGAGCCAATGTACACTGCCAGGGGCTCTGTCCCCGGTGTAGCTGGATGGGTTTATAACATTTGTGCTTGTTGTAACAGTTAATGTCCCACCACACATTCCTGGTAACTTTTCCACATGATTGCGAAACCTCACAGTGGGGCTTTGCACATATTCACAAAAAACAAGAAAAAAAAAGTAAAATTCATCATTGTTGAGAAATTCAGTCTGCAACGGTAAACATTTTATGTGTTGAAGCCAGTCATGCATCTGGTTTTGTTCATTAAATCTGAGGTGGATAGCCTACCTGATCAGCTTTCATTTAAACTTTTACAAACAAAACTGTTAGTAAAAATCTATAGGCGTGGTTAGTACACTACTGTGAAGATTATATAGTTATCTTCATTTAGATTTTTTTAAATTCAGGTTTCCTTTCATTTCATTCAAATAAATCAATAGAACGCAGGAAAATCTTATCTGAAGGCACAAAACAAGCATAAAAGGATTTTCGTACCTTGTCCAAGATATCCGGTCGCAAATCTGACAATACGACTTCAAAGTCGATCATGGAACTGTGGCCAAGAGCATTCCGGAGCCACATATGCACACTCTTTTGCTTGAACATGGTGTCTGGAGAATGTGTGACAAACACAGTCCAACAACAGAACACCAAACAGATCCGATCAGCTGGGCCGCTCTACTCAACCATGCCCCTCCAGGTCTCACTGTCATTGCCCATGAGGAGCACTCCAAAAAGGTTGGGTAGTCTGAACTGGCGTTTAGTGGATAAGCACGAACAACATTCAAGACCCATTCCCAAACCCAAAGACAGAGGGAAACTGTTATCTCATGTACTGGGGTAAAACCCAATGCACAGGTGCACGGCTGGGGGACTATACCCATACCCACTCTCTGCCTCTTACCATGTCAGTATTTTGGACACTGGCGTCCTGGCTGGGGGAATTTGTTCATGCCACATTCAGGCAGCACCATCACTGCAACCTTCATCATCATCATCACCATGGTCGGTGTAGTCGTCTCCAAGCCAAAGAGCAAACGCAGTAATCACCATTGGTCACAAAGTATCAAGGAAGTCTCATCTGACGGGCTGGTGAGGCGAGCCCTGCGCCGGCAGAGGAAGGAGGTTCTGAGGAGCTCTGGATCCAACGTTCACCCTTCCTCCAAAAGGCAGCGGGGAAGCTGCGGTGCAGAAAGTGACTCAAGAGTATTCGGTAGAGTGCATGTCCCTCTTTTACTCCACGATTGTGGACACCAGTGAGGATGAGAAGTCCAACTACACCACCAACTGCCTCTGGACTCTTGATCCAAAGGTCTTAGATAATTATAGACCTATATCAAACCTCCCGTTCATGTCTAAAACTTTCGAGAGAGTGGTTTCAGCTCAACTATGTGCCCATTTGAGCAAAAATAATCTCTTTGAAGAAGAGATTAGAGACAGCATTAGTCAAGGTTACTAATGATCTTCTTATGGCCTCAGATAAAGGATTCATGTCTGTGCATATCTTGTTAGATCTCAGTGCTGCTTTCGACACCATTGATCACAACATTCTGCTACAGAGGCTTGAACATGTTATTGGAATTACAGGAACAGCATTAGGCCGGTTTAGGTCATATTTATCAGATAGATTTCAGTTTGTTTGTGTAAATGATAAATCTTCCTCATTGACTAGAGTTAGTCATGGAGTTCCACAGGGTTCTGTACTTGGACCTATACTCTTCACATTATATATGCTTCCCTTAGGTAATATAATTAGACAGCATGGTATAAACTTCCATTGTTATGCAGACGATACTCAGATCTACTTATCTATGAAGCCTGATGAGATGAACCAGTCTGTTAGACTACAAAAATGTCTTAAAGACATAAAGATTTGGATGACCTTTAATCTTCTCCTTCTGATCTCAGACAAAACTGAGGTTGTTGTCTTCGGACCTGAAAAACTTGGGACTAAACTGTCCAGCTACATAAATACTCTGGATGATATTAACTTGTAATTCCTTACTGGTGGGCTGTCCTAAATATGCACTGAAAAGTCTTAAGCTAATCCAGAATGCTGCAGCCAGGTTGCTGATGAGAACCAGCAGGAGAAATCATATTTCTCCAGTTCAAGATTCTCTTCAATGGCTTCCTGTTAAATCCAGGATAGAACCCTTTAAGCTCTAGGCCAAAATTCCTCAAAATTACATGTTTCACTTTAAATGAGTATATCTCTGCAACCACAAGGTCCATTTAAATAAGCTTGGTATCAATATAAAGGTAACACTTGTTAGATTTATGGAGAAGTGTAAGAATCTGAATATGTGTTACTGGTGAAGAGTAAATTAAGATGATATAGCAAAATTTCAAACCTCGCCCCCCCAAAAAATCACTTTCAGGATAAGCAACTCTCTGAAATCATGCTAACTAAGCTATTAAAAGCTCTCAAACCAAAGT
>JAVQJG010031124.1:0-10156 GCA_036024015.1 Craterocephalus amniculus
TTGTTCGCTTTTTGTCCTCCATGTTTATCTTCACAACAACATGAAAAGCACTTGAACACAATGCACTGGTAGTTTCCACTTTACAAGTGGAAAGGATCATCTTTCCCATACCACATGAAGGCAGCAATAAAAACTGGTATGGGAGGTGTTGAACCGCACATCTCCAGTTTGTGGGAAGTGAGGAGATGTTGCCGGATGTCCAGCGTTTATTTCATGTTGTATAAGATCTATGAAGATGATGCACGTGGGTGTAGTGGCGTGTAGAAATGTAAGCAGCAGCTCGGTGGCCTTCTCTGTTAAACGACAGCAAGTTGCTCTGTAGCCTCTCCACTTTAACATAAAAGGGGATATTTCTTTACTTTAAGTTTATTTTACTATGGGAATAAAAAAGCTGAGCCTTTATCCGGGCCATCCACTCAGTGCTTGGATGTTTCGACTCTCTAAGAGCAAAATTAGGCAGCGTAATTTTTAATTCCGTCTTCTAAATGATGAAACTTGTGAGAAACTTTTGTAGAGGTATTAATAGATCTGGCGGTGAAAGCGGGGTGCGTGTCCCCCAGAGCCCAGCATGGATATTAATTAAGAGTTAAAGAAAAAACTTTTAGAGTCCATCAACATTACTCTGAACCTTCTATTTTCCTCACATACAGAAAGTGAAATATTGTGCGAGAGTTGCAGCATGTGTCACGTCACAGAGCTTGAGCATAATTCACCCTGACCGGCAGGAAGCCGGGCTTGTGATGGAGGACACTGCAGCTCTTTGCAGACTGAAAGACGCAGCTACCTCGCGCCGGCCATTTATATTGTGCAGCCAAGCTCATTAACTCCTAATGTTTGTTTGCTTCAGCTTGTTCCGTTTGATCCCCATTAAAACGCCGCTGCAGTCCAAACGGACTCTGCCAGTTTAGGCTGCCAGTGTTAATGCATTGACTGTAGGGGAACGGGAAAGGTTCGACTGCGAGAGGCTTTCATGTGACAAAACGCTGTATCACAGAGACTTCTGATACAGTCTAAATCAAAGACTCTTTTTGATTCCCCTCATCATCTTTTTGTATTTGATGTCTGACAGCCTGAAAGAAGACTGAAGCTCAAACTCAATTTTCTGAAAGCGTTTCCATCTGGAGAGAGCAGCAACCTTTTCCCATTTTCTCAGCTTTTCTACCCGAGGCTGTAATGATTTAATGGGAATCCCAACACCCTCACGTCTTGGTTTTTCCTCCTCTAAGGGTTAAAGCTTCATGGGATGACCCCGCGTTTTACACAATGTTCCTGGTAGCCAGCGAGCCATTGCACACAGGCAGGAACACATTAATTACATCTACTCAAGTTGCTGTAAATTAGCAGATTTTGTCAGTAATTTGTAATTTTTTGAGTAGTTTTTACATTAAGTATGTTTTTACTTTTACTCAAGTACATTTTCAGATGGGTAATTGTACTTGCGTAGAATTCAAGTAAAGATATTTTTACTGAATTACATGGCCTTGGATGATTGTTTGGGTGGGTTTCTCACTGATGCCTGGCACTGAGCAAGAGATGGAGATGGAGAAGGTGAGGATCGCCAAGCAGAGACACAGAAATCCCGAAAACAGATTGATCGGAAAGCGAAGGAAATCCTCGGCCAGAGCTCTTCCAGCTCTGTGTTTAAACACTAACGAGACAGAGACTTCATCATGCAACGCACGTGTCTGCTCCGCCAGCACAGCTGTCAGCTTCCTAAACCTTCTGATTCCTGCCCTCCATTAAAAGAAGGAAAAACAGCTGTCACAGAAATAAACCGACTCTGACAAAAGTAATAATAAATAAACTTTTATGAAAATCATTACTTTGTTTTTTAACAAGCAAATAACCAGAGTAATGACTTCTATTCTGGCCCCTGCTCATCAGAAAAGTGCTTTTATTCGTTTTTCAAGTCAAATTAAAAAACAATGTCTTTAGACTGGTACTATCACCTTTACCTGAGTAGAATTCTCAGTACTTTTCCACCTCTGCTTTTTCACACAAACAAACGTTATCCTGCTGATAAACAGTAGAAACCGATGCACCTGCAGAGTAACATAGTCTATGGAAGGAAAAGGAGGATTGGACGATAGATCTTCTGGTGCAGTTTCAGCACGAGGATGGACCACCACATTATTCTCCCAGTTTTTTGCAGAACTCAACGCCGGCTGCAGCCTTGGCTGGATGCCTGCCACCAGTAAACCTCACACCATTTGTTTTGTGTTGCACAGCAGGCCCAGCAGCTCCTTCTGAACGGGGGGCACAGCACGAAGCCAAACGAGCGGGAGTTCCTCTGCACTCATTAAAACGCTACCTCTGTTTAAGCTCTCAGAAGAAAAAACTGAATTCCCCTCCTCATGTTTCAGAAGATGAAAGACTCCTCCACCCCCAGACAGCAGATAATACTGATTAGTTTGTTTTTCTCCTACATGTAAACCATAATGGGCTCATTGTGCTTCACAGCATTTCAGAAAGGGATACAGTGACCTTCATGCAAGGAAAATGCCACCAGAGGTTAGATAAAAGGTTTTCACTAGAATATGTAAGTGCATGCAAGGGAATGTGCAGCGAATACGAAGCATAAAAACCAGCTAGCATGATGGACATGAGCAGCAACAGTGGCGAAAGCCTGCAAGCCTCCCCAGGCAGGCTTTTCCTCCACATCTGCACAGACGTCCACTGCTTAGACAGTCAGCTTCTGCACCTCCCAAACGCTCCTCACGGCTCCGATGTGCAAATACAGATTTCACACCTTTGCTGTTCCCGAAAGAAAAGATAAGGAGATTTGAAATGATCCATCTCCTGCATAATGTTCATAAAGGAAAAATAAGAGCTGCCCGGACAATTTAAGAAGACATCATCCAGAATGCATCGCTCTCCTGGAACAGAGACTCCCTCCCTCTCTAGCCGCCTTCCATCTTTGAATCCATAAAGCTGGAAGATGCTGCAGCCGTTTTCACACAGGAACAGCGGAGATGTTCGGGGGAATGTGCGGACATTTTGTGAACACTGTTTTTTTCCTGAAGTTGTTGTTCACACATGCACATCGCAGCAGGAGATTTTCCACTGGAGATTTGCTATCACGGCTGGAAGTGCTTGTAATGGGGCGGGGGGAACATTTGTCTTGAGTGCCCAAGAGGCAGGATGAGGGGGAAAAAACAAGAACATGCTGTGGAAATGGCTGCCTTTTTGTTTGATATCCCTCCAACTCTGAGCGTGAGGCTCCTTGATGACTTTTGTTTGAACTTATCCGGTGAGGAGAACGTCATACCGATCAGCAGAAAACTCATGCTGCTATGATGTGGATGTAAAATGTTTCACTGTGACAGTGTTTTACCATTTCAGACATAATGTTCAGACTGTTAAAGTGGCTGCAGCACATAGAGAGGACAGGTCGATTTAAATTCAGAAAACATCCAGTTTCTCTTCTTTACGGCTTTACCTGGTAGATGGTTGGGGTTAATCCGTACATGGTGGGAAGTTTGTGTTGCTCAAGTATGAATCGTTGGGCTTTCTCATCTTTATTATGCATGGATGGTGATTCTTCTCATGTCTCATGGAGCTCACAGACACCAACAACCTCAGGATCTGAAGCTTGTTCACAATCTCTAAATGTGGATTTTTAAGTCTGATTTTGTGGGTTTGGGAACTGGCGCCCTGGTGGTGCCTGGCCGGCAAGTGTTCCTCCCTCAGTATCCATTCAGAAATGAAAGCTCATTACATTTTAACAGAAACTTCCCAGTTTAGGAACCTCCAAGATTAATGGAATAATGATTGTGTCATGATTCAGTCAAAAATGCTGAACTAAAACCTGAATCCAAAAAAAGGAATTACTTGAAAATATGAAGCGAAATGACCCGAATGCACCCTGAGGTTAAGCCATTGTTGAGGAAACGGATTTGTAACGTCTTAATCGTGGCATTTAACAGATGGGAAACCTATTGTGTTCAACATGCTTTTTACATCAATGCAAAATATGAAACATCTTATTTCCTTACTTGACTGTATTTTGGTTGCAGAATCTTTTAAAAGCAAATCTGAAATTCATGTTAGAAATATAGTTTTATGCGATCATGCATGAGTCGATACAATATTAACTGGTTAAGACAAAGAGCTGAGACCTTTTTTTCTGGTAGTCAATTTCTAATTAATGCGGAAAAAATCTGGAGGAGAAAATGCTGACGGCACTCAGATCCTGGAGTTATTTGGGCCATGCGTAAGTTATAATGGCCCTGCAGTTTGCAGCAAACATTCCTCAGACTGGTGGAAATGGGACACTTGTTAGGGCTTATTTCTCAGCAGCAGATTAATGCACTGTATGATATTTGGCACTAAATAAGTTGGAGTTTGTTCACATAACAGAGTGACCATGGCCACACAGTATGGTTTTAATCCATTCACTAAACAAAAGCAAAAGCTGCTGTTCATCTGGCCCTCATTCATATTCGTTGGCTTTTTGCCCCCAAAGTCCTCTACAGGAAAAGTATAGATCTCATTCCACCAGTATCGAACGAATCCAATATGTATGGATCTGCCCAGTCTTAGTGTGAACCCAGCATGAAGCCAGACCTGTTCAAACCACCAAGCTTGCGGTCAGTGGACCCGCTCCCCCCCTGAGCCACCGTCACCCCAGCAGAATAAGCTGCAACTGAACATAAAACTAAAACAAGAACACCAGGTTGGAAATAATTACAACTTATTTGTTCAAACTTAAAGGCCCATTATTTAAAGAGGCTCTATGCAGCATTATCATCGTCATAAAGCAGCTTGGAAGTAATTATTTTGCTTGACTGACCTGTTCTGATGAAAAAGCGGACATTTCCTCCTCTATCGGGTCTCCCCCTACCAGAAACGTTGCTTGCAGATTAGTCCAATGACGCTCGCGCTTGTTTTGGTTTGGAAGTCTCGCGATACACGAGACTAGCGCTATAAGGCCGGTCGTAAATCCGTTTGGACAAATATGCATGTTTACTCTGCCATTCGGTTTTTCTTTTATACTGCTTTGATAATTACTTTTACTACATGCCTTTGAAGCCATGGTGACTAGCCGTAGCCTGTTCAAGACAACGTAAGTTGCCTCTGTTTACAACATTCTTCTTCGTCTGTCGCCTATTTTCTCGCTCTGGAGCTCTCCCTACAGCTTTGGGGTGCGCACTGCATGGTAAACATACCCAGAGTTGCATTGATCCGCTTTAAAGCGTGTCGCAAAGCTTTGTGTGAGTCGAATGAGGTAAAGCAGCGGGATGTCGCAAAACCACAAGATGGTGCTTTTTTGCAAAAAAGTTCACTTTTATTTTTATCACTAATTGAAACTCGGTGTGCATAGTGACAGCACCAATACATTAATAATTATTGCCTACCTTTTGAAATATTTGCCAGAGTAATTGTTATAAAATGATAAACAATAGAAACGATAGAGGAGAAGTAGCACGATAGACACTTTTCTGTCGTCCCCACGATCTGTATCGTCATATCGCCCAGCACTAATGGGTGGACTGCTTGTTGGGTGAGACTTTAAAGGTAATAAAGATTGGCATAATGGGGCATTAGTCCTTGTTCTGTGATGTGATAAGTAGCCAAAAAAAAATTGGTTGGGTCTGTAATAGCTCAGAACCTTCTTAAAAGGCTGTCCAAAGTGCTCCGCCTTCAAATGGCAGCAGAGAAGAGGTGCGAACAGAGCGAAGACATTTTGAAGGAGGCGTGTGTGGAACTTGGTGAGTGGAATGTTTCTGCGCGGGGGGGGCTGCTGATCGTTATCTGATATCAGATAATAGTCACACAAACATTGGTGTTATCTGGCGGCAATTCAAAAAAGGGGAAATACCGGAAACAGAGACGATTACATTGCCTGGCACTTCGTGTGTTTTCTCAACAGAAGGGAGACTCTGAAACGCAATCAAAAAATTTAAAATGATGATTTCGATTCTCTATCGCCTTTAAACAACCCTAACTCTAACTTTTGAGCTGCAGCATTTTTAACATAGTAACAAACATGTCAAAGGTCATCCACAGATCTCTTCTAGGCAATCATCAGTATAACGCCGGGGACATACCACACGCGGAAGCGAGCCGAAGTGCAGCAGTTTCACTCCGGCGTCAATGTTAGATGGTACCTTCCACATCGGGAGCTCTGTGATGCTCTGTGCCAGAATCGCCACGCCCGTGGAGTGTTTCAGTGTGAGCCATGTCCGATTTTGTCAAGCCAGTCCAGAAATGAAGCTGGAACACGAGGTAAATCTTTCAAAATAAAATCGTTTTCAAAATAAATCACCCGAAAATTAACATTTGATGTCTGTCTGTCTGTCTAAAAAAAACTAACAAAAACATTAAACTCGGCATCAAAACAGGACTTATTTCAGAGCTTCGTAATGAAACTTACAGAGGATGAGAAACCTTTTCTAAGGAGACTCTTTATGTAAGAGCACACAATCTAATGGAGCTCTGGCAGAACTACATCTTCAAAATATTTCCATATAGGCTTTTTTTCCATTTCTGTTTCGGCAGCAGGTAACGAGGATCCAAGTGCGGGTGCAGTCGGTAAAACCCATGGTCCTCCACCGCTGGGAAAAGGTGTTCGTCTAGCCCATTTAATAAAATAGTTATTGTACTTATTTGCTCTGCCTTCTGAGTGTCAGGCTCGCATAGACGACTGATAATAACTGTTGGCTGCGTTAGCTGCACTGTTGCCGGCTGCGCTCTGGCTGCTCCGGGCGTCTTCTTCTCATTCTGTACAGTAAGCCTTGAACACTCACCAGACTCGGTCAGCTGTTAGTTCTTTGAATGTCGTATTAGATTAAAAAATTATTCGACTGTTCCCTGCATTTTTTTATAGAATTTGGTTGATAAAATACCAGAAAACCAAGTTGCAGAACTTTCAAGCTGGATGGTCCGTGTAAAAGATTCATTTAGTCTTTAGTGTCAAAGACCCACAACCTGCTTTCTGCATCCCTCCCTGAAATCATGCCGATAGTGCTGTGTTAATTGCACTTTTTAAAAAAAAATAAACGTCGTTAATATCTGCTTATTTGGCCTTACCCAGTCATCAGGATGTGTACAGGAGGATGAAAATTTCTTGATTTATCTATTCTGAGCGAGCTGTTAATGATTATTGCTATTTTAGTTAATTTCTATTGAGTATCATTTTGTCGAGAAACATTAATGAGCACAGTTATGTTGGGAACAGGTTTTCTTTCTCACTTCTCTCTGGTGCAAATGGGGTGAAAGCTTTGATGGAGCTGGTCTGGAGGAGGAGAAACTGGTCTCCAGACCTGTTTGTTATTCCTACATTCAGCCCTGATCTCACGACAACCATGCCCATGGCAATAACCCCCGGCTGCAGACTACAGAACGGGGCGGGGCTAGATCTTGGGCGGGGTTGGACGTCCAGGGGGCGTGGTTACATATTGATGGATATTAGTATTCAGAACAACACCTTATGGACAAATGGATCTTGCATGATAACAGATCAACATATCCAGTAAGTAAAGGAAATTGATATATGAATATTTAAATGTTTGTATATCTATATAATTACATTGTTATTATTATTATTATTATAATAAATTAGAACAGGTTGATTTTCTGCCCGAATATGCATATTTTCTTCACAATATCAAGGATCACAATATCTCCCACAGTTCGCATAAATAATTTTATTGTAGTTTTAGAAGATCGCTGTGAAAATGGCGTAACTGCTGGAACATTAATGCAGAGAAATACACGCACACTCCGCTTCACCGCAGCAGGGTGACAGAGCTCCTCTGTCCCTCTCAGAGACCTGCAGCTTGATCACAAACTAACTGATTAAATATTATTTAATACAAGTAGAAACAATCTGGTAAATGTCTAATCTGCATTGCAGTGACTGATTTCAACTAATGATCTAGCTAGGACAGCAACATAACCGTACAGAGAGGAGGAGACTTTTTTCCTTTCTTCCTTTTCTTTATTGTTCAACCGATGCTCTAAATGAGCATGAAAAAGTATGACTTAAAGGAGAATTTTCCTTTTTTTTTAACCCGGGGTCTGTTTTCATCTATCCTTTAATGCATGTGAGTGATGGGGAAAGGAACGTTCAAGATCGCCTTAGTATTTAGCCGGGCAGGCAGCTATTAGCACAGCTAATGGTAAGTATTGGGCAACTGCTCCCGTCTAAGTTCGCCCTAAAAACGTGCTTTTTCTCCCACACTGAAGTGCTCTGATAGTCTCAACGAGCGTCCGACAATGTAAAATGAAGTAAAAATAAACTAAAGTATCTGTTTTACCTGGCAATTGCTGTCTTTTTGTGTAAGTAGTGGAATCTCCCACTGGTGTTTTGACCATAGACTGTAAAAAAACCACGTGACCCATAGGATTCTGATGAGCTGAAAAGAAGCCCATTGGGCGGTTCCTTCCTCTGCCATCTTGGCATCGTCACGAGTCTCGTGACTACCGGAAAGCCCAAAAATGGCCTACGAGAGCGGAGCTGTGAGCGTGGGGAAGGATGGTTGACACCCATCAAACTCCGAGCTACAAGCTAACAAAGCTAACCCGGAGCTAACGGGAGCTAACCATCCAACGGAGGAAGGCTGGTTAAAGATATGAAGCGCTGTTAGCGGCTAAAAACTGCGGTTGTGCTATGCTAGGCCTCTTTTTCCCGATCAGGCACCTGTCAATCAAAAGGACACGCCCCTAATTATGAGGAACTTTAGGATTAAATAACGGAGTTGTCACAGTTGTCATGAAGGTAAACCTGACGTTTTAATCCTAAAATGATTTTTTTTGTACCAGGCTGTAAACATGTTAAATTCCGCTGTAAAGTTAGCCTTTTTAACATGGGAGCCAATGGGACCTTGCTCTGTTTTGGAGCCAGCCCCTAGCGGATGAAGAAGGAACTGCAATTTTTTGCACTTCCGCATTTGTATCTTTTTTCCTAGCAGGAGGTTTCCGATTGGTTTTGACACGAGTTATCCCGCCATTTTGGGATAATCCCGCAAGATGTAGACACAGACAACAGGACACAGACGCCAAAACTGTGATTTTAGGGAGAACTTTGACGCAGAGCGAGTTGCCTAATAATTATCATTAGCTGTGCTGCTAACTGCCTGACCGGCTAAAAACTGGAGCTCTCTTGAAAATTATTTTCTCCATCACTTACATGTATGAAAGGAAAGATGAAAACAGACCCCAAGTTAAAAACAAGTTAAAGTCTCCTTTAAAGACTGGCAGATGAGATACATTCATTAGAATGGGGAAGTTTCCCCAACAGGTTTCCTTCATTTTGTGGATCTTCTATATCAAACGAGTCAGACTTTTATTTAAATGGAATAGTAATAGGTATGGGCATATTTTGCACCATTACATTCAGTTCTATCTGACCTGTGTTCTGCGTGTTTGTGTACTTTGGACTGGTGCTATGTGGACATAGAAGGAATTCTCCACAGCCAAGATTTATCTTTAGGATGAATCTACACCAGAGTCCAAAGTCCGGTCCTCGAGATCTACTATCCTGCAACTTTTGGATGCACCCCACTCCAGCACACTTCTCAGCTTAGTTTCATTTATTTAATTAAGAGCTAATTATATTAATGAAGCTAAGATGAAGTTTTAATTAGGGATGGACAATCCCTTATAATCCACCGACAATAATCGGCATGGCCGATAATACAGGCCGATATTGGGCAATTTTAGAATAATCAGTATTGGCCGATTTTGTCGCCGATAGCCAATAAAATATGTTTATCTTAAACCGCGCTCCTTCAGCTCTCATACTGCTCCGTGCCTGAAGGCACCACTCTGGGCTGTATAACAATGTCAGGGCGCCCCCTGACAGCCAATCAGCACTTCTAGCGCTTCTAGATGCAGCAGCTTAGCTGGGGACTGGGGAGAGGACCGCTGATGATGAGTGAAGGTAATGTTACAGAAAATGTAGAAGTTGCAATAAACTACCTCTTACCTGAAGTTTTAGAGGCACCATAAACTTATTATGACACTCATGCCCAGAGGCCACACCCGGACCACCTGCTACATGTAACGTGATTAAGAGGGAACATTCAACATGCCATTCATAAGTAGCAGGGGTGTCACGATTCTCCCAATCTTCGATTCGATTCTCGATTTTGTTCTCTTCTTCTTACAACACAGAGGCCTATGACATTTTTAAAGTAGTTTAGTCTACAAT
>JAVQJG010031126.1:0-10245 GCA_036024015.1 Craterocephalus amniculus
GACCGGGACTGGAACCAGGACCGGAACCAGGACAGGAACCAGGACCGGGACTGGAACCAGGACCGGAACCAGGACCGGAACCAGGACCAGGACGAGAACCAGGACCGGGACTGGAACCAGGACCAGGACTGGAACCAGGACCGGAACCAGGACCAGGACTGGAAACAGGACCGGAACCAGGACCGGAACCAGGACCAGGACCAGGACCGGAACCAGGACTGGAACCAGGACCAGGAATGGAACCAGGACCAGGACTGGAACCAGGACCGGAACCAGGACCGGAACCAGTACCAGGACCAGGACCGGGACCAGGACTGGAACCAGGACCGGAACCAGGACCAGGACCAGGACCAGGACCGGAACCAGGACCGGAACCAGGACCGGAACCAGGACCAGGACCAGGACCAGGACCAGGACCAGGACCAGGACTGGAACCAGGACTGGAACCAGGACTGGAACCAGGACCAGGAGCAGTCTGGTGCTGCAGGACCGGTTCTGGTCTGATCAAAGTGAAACCCTGAGGCAGATCCAGTGTTGGATTCTCATCAAAGCACAAATTTCGCCTGGATGGAGTCAGAAATTTCACTTAAAGGGACAGTGCGCAGAATTCAGCGCACATACAGCTGGGTTTGTATTCTGGTCTGTAAAGGCCCATTTATGCTCCCTGACGGACGTAGTTTGGGGCGTCCGTTCCAAGCGTGTTCATGCGTCGCTGCCTTCATGCTTCCATGCGTCGTTTCTGTTGCTACGGTAACCTCCGCTAAGCGGCAGTGCTGAGTTTATTATAAACTCCGCGATACAACGTTGGTGTCAGACGCCGGTTGGCGGCACAAACGCGCTGCTATAAAGTTGTTTCTAATCACCAACACTCCCTGAACACTTGCAGAGCTTTATTTTAAAAGCTTGTGCAACTTCTAATGTTTCGTTCTCGTCTTCTTTCTTCTTTTACGGTTTGCTCTTCTTCTTCTTCTCTGGTTTGTTTCCGCTCCACTTTGCTCAACACTTCCACCGGGGTTTCCGGTGGTATTACTCCATCGCCTGCGTCGAGTTACGGATGCTCAGGGAGCCTGAAAACGCACAAAAAACGCACGGAATGACGCAGAAGATGGACGAAACGTTTTGTGCGTGTGCGTATCCGTCATCTGCGTCGAGCATAAATGGGCTTTTAGCAGTTCCAGTTCAGTAAAATGGAAACAAAACCAGCATCTCATCATTTTATTCCCATACGATGTTTACGTTCTACTGGGAATAAAACACGATGTTTACGTTCTACTGGGAATAAAACACGATGTTTACGTTCTACTGGGAATAAAATACGACGTTTACGTTCTACATGTTGTTTTGGTTGTGCTGGAAATAAAACTGATCTGAATACGGTTTCTTTTATACGTCAGCATCCTAGCTTTTTAGGGCCTGGACCCAGTCTTTATTCCCTTTAAACAAAATTTCTCTATGATGAAACTAAAGAGTTTAAACCATATTAACATAGAAATTAAAGTGACTAGTTTCTAAATTAAGGTTTTTCTTTCTCGTGAATCTTGGAGGTTATCAAACCTTATTCGTCAAAATGTTCGTCTAAAGTTCAGATTTATTATTATGATTATTATTATCATTTATCCATGTGTTGTTATTCTACAACAACATATACTGTACTGTGATGGATCTGTATACAGCCACACATGGGTGGTAAAATGCATCTCATACACACCACTTATTTGTTATCTATGTGTTCATGTTCGTCTGTCACCTCGTATAAAGCTTGTCGCAGAAAACCAGACTGCTGCTGAACCCCCCCAGCATCACCTGTCAGCCCATCATGGAGCTGCTGGAACCATCAAACCTTTTATTATTATTTTTACTTTTATTAATATAAAACAAATTAAACCCAGAATTAAATGAAGACTGAAAAAAGTAAAATCAAATAATTGCAATAAATACAGTTAAATACATTTTAGTTCAATTTTATTTTTTCATCTATCTATGGTTCCAGCAGTCACTCTGTCTTGCTTCGAAGCTTCTGCATTGTCAACAAATTTATTTCCATCCAAATTCATTCTGATTTAAGATCTTGTATCTAAGATGGGAGAGTCCGACCTCCAGCACATCCAGAGATTCTTTATGAGCTTCAGGTCTGGATGATGTCTTCTGTTCCCTGAACCACTCGTTCATCTTCGCTGTTGGGTTTGTGGTTTGCTTCTGGCTCCAGCTGCTGAAGTTCCTTCACATTGTTCATGTGAAATGTTCTTACCTTCACTATTAAACACAGCCCTGAGCTCTACTGTTGTTTTTCTTCCATCTGATTTCTCCAAACTTTTAAGCGATCAGCGTCATTCAGGATGTTTTCTGACCACATTTCCTCCTGGAAGATAATGGTTTCCCGCCTTCCAGCGTTTAATGATGAGCTGCACATCTGCATCTCCTCGGATGTTTTCTCTGCTTGATTCCGATAATCTGACCTTCTGAAACAGATCAACATCATTTCCGTGATCATGTGTCTTTCACATGCCTGTTTAGGAAATGTGAAGCTGCTCATCGCATCAGTTGGAGTTTAAAAAAAAAGTGTAGCAGCTAAAAGACGATAGTCTGTGTAGGAATCAACTAATAAAGACAGAAAAGTAAATAAATAAATGGAATAAAAATATAATAGTTAATAAATAATAAGTAATTCAAAAATAAACTTGTAAAAAATACTAAATTTAAAAAAAGATTATCTACAAATAAATATACAAATAATGATAAAAATTTAATCAAATTAACTAATAAGATAAAAATACAATAATTGAATGAAACAAAATAAAAGCCAGAGGTTTGTAGCAAATTTGCAACATGAGACATGAATAGATGAAACACAGATCCATCATACGAGACAAAAAGACTAAAACAACACGTGTCGCAGGATCCAACATGGTAAAAATGACTTAAGTGGGCCACGATAGAAAAACATGATAGAGCAGTGATGATGGTTATGAGGATGACGACGATAATTATGATGATGATGACGATGATGGACTACTGTGATGATGACGACGATGATAGTATTTACGATGACGATGATGATAGACCACCATGATGATGATTATAATAATGAAGATGATGAGGATAATTATGATGATAATTACGATGATAACTATGATGACGATGATAACTATGACGACGACGATGATGATGATAATTGTGATGATGAAGATAATTATGATGACGATGATGATGTAGTCCTGCTCCAGCGGGAGGAAGAAAGGCAGAGATCTGATCCCGGTTTGACTTTGGTGTGCAAAAGTATACTCTTTATTCTTATTATATATCCAACTTTATTTTGCCCCGCCCCTTCCCTCCACCCAGCCCCACCAGTGGCATTCCCATGATGTCACCAGTTACTGACACGGTTACAATAGCCAATCAGAGCTCACCTGCAGAAAGAAGGCAACCAAACAAAGAAGAGCAGAAAAAATTGTTACTTTCAGTTTGTTTTTCTTGTTAAATAGTAATAAATACATTGAGATGCAGTGGTTCTTACTTTATCCTTTTCTCTTAAGCACAAGGGTTAAAAAGTTTTTCTTTTCTGTTTCTATTTGTTTTTATTTCTTTATTGATCTGTGTTGGATCTTTAGCAGCAATCCGGACCAGTTGTCATGGTGATTAGCAGCACAGAGAGGAGGAGCTGTCTGGAGGAGAAACACAACAGGAGGAGGAGGAGAAGAAGAAGCGAGGCCGAGGAGGAGTCGTCGTCGCCGTGGTCACCGCTCTGTCCATCCCGGCCACGCGGCGCGGTCCGGGCGCGGCGCCACAGCCCCTCCCACCTCCTCTTCCTCCTCTTCGTCTCCGACCAAAACAACAAAAACAGAACACGCAACTCCTCAAACCCCAGAAAACCAAATAATATTAATCAACAGTATTAATAAAAACAAACTGGTCAATCATTCCTTTCCATTACATCAAAGTAAAACCGGATAAAGGATTTTTCCCAGCGCCCCCCCCCCCCCCTCCTCCGGCGGCGCTCCTCGTGTCTCTGACTCTGGCTGAACGTGTGGGTCTGTAGTCGTCGGAGGAAATCGTATGGCTTTAGGGCGTGGTTCAGGTCTTATCAAGAGTTGGCCGGCCCCTCGTCCGAGTCCGGCCGGCCGCGGCCCCCCGCCGCCGGGTTATTGTTGTTGGAGGCGGGGTAGTAGTCCTCGGGGGGCGGGGCTTGCGGCCCGGGGGCGGTGGGGGCCGTGCGAGTCCGGAAGGCGGACAGTCCGATCGGCAGCGCCAGCGGCAGGGACGCGGAGCCGAACTGGGAGGCCTCCATGGAAGACACCGCCCCCAGGTGGTGCAGCCCGAGGGACACGCCCACATCCATGCTGTCACTCATCTGGGGCGAGGAGCCCTGCTGGCCGCCGCCCCCCCCCAGCCCCGCCGGCCCGCCCTGCCGCAGGCCGCGCCCGCCGTTCCCGTGGTGGGAGTAGGTGGGGTGGGGGTGGTGGGGCGGGTCCAGGAAGTGGCGCTGGTGTTGCTGGGTGGCCGCCGGCTTGTGGAGCAGCAACTGGGTGTATGCTGGGTCCTGACCCCCACCTCCACCTTCACTGCCCGGCCACATCCTCATCTGCTGCTGGGAGGGAGCCTGGGGACAGAGCAGCGACAGGCGGGTCACAGCGGCCCGGTTCTGCAGAACCGCTCGCCCCCCGCCCGCTTGCACCACCACTACAACCAGACTGGTTTTACTGGGAACATCAGAACGTGCTGGAAAAGTGCTGCATAACATGCACACATATCATGCAAATCTGTGAGTTTCAGCTTTTATTGTTTAGATTCTGCTGATCAGGATTTGCAGCTTCACAAAAACTCACATTAAAAAACTAAAAAACTCAGAAAATGGATTTTAACAACAAAAATGTCAGGCCTCTGAAAGTAAACTCTGCACATGGTTTCACCTTTTGTGTTGAATCGCTGGAATAAAACAACTTTATAAGCCTGCATGAATAAAGTCTGATTTGATCTCTTTTCCTATGATGCTAAAAAGATGCAGATCTCTGGGACAAACCAGTGACACTGGGAGTTTACTGGGAATGAATGGAGGCGTGATACTGTGAAAGCTGAGCCGTGGGGCGTGGCGTGATGGCGGTGAGGCGGTACCTGAGGACTGGTCATCTCGTAGTCTGAATGGGTCACAGCAGAGTTGTAGTAGCGGTTGCTGTAACGGTAGTTACGGTTGTCGTTGGAAGAACCACTGGAGCCACCTGTGAAGAAGCCACGCCCACATCAGAGCCCCGCATGGCGGCAGGTCAGGCAGGTCGGGCGGCCGGAGGCTTACCGGAGCTGGAGACGGAGCTGGTCGTGGAGGTTGAATGGGAGTGGTCCATGGCAGGAGAGGTGGATGTAGATGAACTGGTGTTCGTTCCTTCGTCCGTCGTCTTCTTGAAGAAGTTGTGCTGCAGGGCGTAGAATGGCGTGATGCGGCTCTTCGGGTCGTAGTCCAGCATGCGCAGGATCAGGTCTGCGGGAGGAAGAGCACGATGACGAGGAGGAGGAAGGTTGTCGGTTTCATGTTTGCAGCAGGTCGGGGTCTGCAGACGAGCGGCGAGGCGGGCGGCGAGGCGGGCGGTGCCCAGCCCGCTCTCTGCCACAGGCAGAGCGCTGAGGACTGCGTTTTCAGGTCGGAGCAGTATGTACATTTATCATTTATGACAGAAACCAAAAGTTTGTTAATCAGTGGCATTAACCGTGTCAGATCTAACATGCGGATCTGTAAACGGTTAATGATGTATCTACCGGCTCCGAAGAAAACTTTTCATAAATTCTCGGCTACATTTTGTTTTCTTTAATGTGGCTTTCTGAAGGAATTAGCAGGAAGGATGAGATGTTTTCATCACATCTGGAGTTACAGGTAACAGGACCGGAGCACGGTCCGATGGGAGGCTTCGAAGCGTGCCGAGCCTGTTTCTATGCTCTGAAACAGCGCCCCCTGCTGGTCCCTCTCACATCTCCGGTCCCATTTCTGCAGGCCAAACCTGTAACTGGGGATGGTTTACCTTTAAACTTCAGGTAGTCACAGGGGGCGTGTCCTGGCTCTCCCGCCCTCCGGCCCCCGGGACCCCCAGTCTCTACGCCCAGGATCTCATGAAGACGTCGTGTAGCTGGGGGCTTATACTCCTACAAGCAGAACAAAGTATTTATGTTGATTTATGTCACAGGAAGTTCAGTAAAATGGTGAGAAACTGGTATTAAACTGATGTGTTACACAGGAAAGATGATTTAAGGAGCCGTTTCAAACACGGACATCCCCTGACCGATAACGTAAATGAATGTTTCCGAGGGATAAACCTGGTCCTGGTTCCTCAGGCGGAGAATCTTCTTTTATTTTCACCGTAAAAATGTATTTATTGAACTTCTCACAGAGAAATTTCACAAACACAGAATATACATCGGACACAAAAACCACATTCCAGATAAAATCAGTAAAACTTTCCATGAACTTGATGCCTCAGCATGCGGGTTTATCGGGTTTAACCCGGGTTTAACTCGGGAGGAAGTGGCTGCAAAGCCTCGGTCTGCCGCCTGGTTTCAGCAGGAAGGTGAAGCGGAGGAGCTCAGCTGACGCTCGGGGCGATGTGTTCCAGGGTTTAACATGGGTCCTGAACTTTTACGGGACGCCAGGACGGGGTGATGTGCTGATTTTATGGGATGTGGACAGAAGTCAGCGGCAGCGTCCGGGATTGCCTGAAAGCAGTTTCATGAGGCTCGCTGACACGGTGGAGAGGGGATCGCAGGGCGTGAGGAGATGAAGGCATCGTTTTAGCTCAGAATGAGGGCACTGATCTCAGTCTGGTCAAACGTTTAAGGTGAAAGAAGCAGGACTGGGTCCCAGCTTTCTACCGTGGAGTAGACATCCTGCCCTCCATCCAAACCGTTACTTTACAGAGAGACAACCTGTTGAGGCGATCAGGGTTGAAGGAAAAGTATGACTGCAGGTCTTCAGCATATCTGAGGGATGAGAACTCAGAGATAATTTTCCTGAGAGGAAGCGAGTAAAAGGAGAACGGGACCAGGACTGAGCCCTGGGGAACAGGAAAGGCTCGGGACAAACGGGACCTAAACCAGTTCAGGGCAGTTCCTGGGACAGCCACCCACGGTCACCGTGGAGTCCCATCATGCATTGCGGGTGTGTTAGTGCATCATGTGACCTGCAGTCAGGAGCAGAGCGCCGTCAGCGAAGCTGGAACTCACCTTCTTGACGTCCTTGTTCTTCTTCACCGTCCACAGACCGTCAGACAGCTTGTCGAAATACTTTCTGGCTTTGGGAGCAGCATCCAGCATGTGACTGGGCGGGACCCCCAGGACCTCCACAATCTTATTCATCTGGTCGACCTGCTCGCACACAGACACAGCCGGTCAGCCCGGGCCGAGCGGAGGAGGGCAGGCGCTCGGCGGATGCTTTACCTCGTTGGAGCCGCTGAAGAGAGGCTCCCCCGTGTGCATCTCCACCAGGATGCAGCCCAGAGACCACATGTCGATGGCCAGGTCGTACGGCATTCCCAGCAGGACCTCCGGCGAGCGGTAGAAGCGGCTCTGGATGTACTGGTAGATCTGTGAGGATGAGGAGGGAGGGTCACGTTAGGAGCTGCACACAGAAAGCAGCCCAACGTCTGGAGGAGGGGAAGGCCTCACCCTCTGTCCGAGCTGGCAGGAGGATCCGAAGTCCACGATCTTAATGGCAGATCGTTTGGGGTTGCAGAGCAGGATGTTCTCTGGTTTCAGGTCGCAGTGGATGATTGACAGCTCTGGAGTGGCCAGGAATAATAATGCTGGGGAGAAAACGGGGTAAAACTCAGGTTCTGATTCGGCTGAGTGATCGATATAACTCTGCCCTCATTAAATTAACCGGGTCTGTAAATGGCACTAATTCAGAGTTTTATAGATTCTGCCCTTAAGGCCCATTTCTGCTCCCTGACGGACGTAAAAAGGGCCGTCCGTTCCAAGCGTCTTCATGCGTCGCTGCCTTCATGCTTCCAGTTTTTATAAACTCTGCGATACGACGTTAGTTTAAGACACCGATTGGCGGCACAAACGCGCTGCTATTAAGTCGTTTCTAACCACCAACACTCCCGAAACACTTGTAGCTTTATTTCAAAAGCTTGTGCAACTTCTAATGGTTTATTCGCCGTCTTTATTCTTCTTCTATGGTTTTCTTCTTCCTGTTTATCTTCTTCTTCTTCCCTGGTTTGTTTCTGCTCCACTATGCTCAACATTGCCCCCGCGGTTTCCGGTGGTATTACTCCGTCGTCTGCGTCGAGTGACGGATGCGCAAGGAGCCTGAAAACGCACCAAAAACGCACGAAATTGATGCGTCGAGCATAAATGGGCCTTTATTCTACTTATTATCTTTGGTGGTAGTAGCAGTAGTATAATTATTATTAGTATTATTAGGGATGGGTACCAAGTTCCATCGGTGCCACATAAAATCAAACGGCTCCAGGTTTCGGTACGTCGGTGGTTGGGTCGCATTAACCCAGTATTTTCCACCACTGACCGTTTTAAAGGTGAAAAATGTGACGCCCGTCATTGTGACAGATCGTATCACACCCTGAGCTACAGTCGGACAGCAGCTGTCCCACCGGTGCAGGACCTGCGTGTGCGACAGGACCGACGGGACCAGAAGGATTTCCTGCCACTGAAGCGAGCGCAGGATTCAGCCTCCAGATCAGCAAAGTAGCTGGAAGTTGTCTGTCCGAGTCTGTTCAGCACCGCGGTGAATTCTCCGCCGTCTCACTCTGACGGATTTGGTTGGTGTAAATTTAACACGTCTCACTCCAACATATCATTGTAATTGTAATAAAACAGCATTTTAATTTGTGCGTCATGAGTAAAAAACACGGCTAAGCTGTAGTTAACCCTTCACTTGCTGGTGATGCTGGCTGGATGTTACGTTAATGCATCGGTTAAAACTTAGCCTGTATGTTGAGAATGGAGCCCGACCGATTTCAATATTTTTAGGCTGATACCGATACTGATATTCGGGACTTAAAAAAAATGATATCCAATATGTCTGATATCGGCCGATATCCGATATATCAGTCAATATCAATATCAGCCGACATCAGCATCGGCCGATACATATCAGTCAGGATATTTTGAAAATGAACCGCCGGCACCCACCTGTGCAGAGCTGCTGCGCAAACTTCCTGGTGAGGTTGAGGGAAACTCCTCTGAAGTTGGTGTTCCTCAGCAGATCGTACAGGTTGTAGCTCAGCAGCTCGAACACCAAACAGAGATGGTTCCTAAACATAAAGTGACGCTTCAGGTGGACTGCACAGAGACAGACGGACACAGAGACACAGACACAGTTAGACCAGGTCACATGACCATCATTTCACATCATTTCACATCATTTCTTTTCCTCCTCAAACTGACACCTTCATCCTCATCATCCCGTTAACATTTAATAAACCATCCCTTTAACCGATGTAAACAACCAGCAATATTTCCCCTTCAGTTACACATTTACATGTTTTATTTATTTACAGATTTTATTTTCATCTGTTTCATTTAGTTACTGTTTTGTTTTTCACTAGAGAAATTTTACACATGTACAACTCTTTTTCAAATGAATGAATGAATCAATCAATCTACATAAAAACACATATATTCCTAACAGAAGTAAGGTTTTGTGACTTTTAACTATAAATATGTAAATGTTATATGATAAAATCTTATTCACTCAATGTATTTCTTTTAAATTTCTATTAATAAAATGTTATAATATTAACGAATTTGGTCTTTTTTAACTTCAAATCTAAAAACGGTTTAATTTTTCTTTCTGATATTTGAAATTATATCGATCAATTAAAATATCAGATCTATTTTACGTTATCCTGCATTTGCATATTAACCCATGAATGACAACTTCTAAATAAATCTATAAATAAATCTAGTAAAGTAAAAACATTTTTAGAAATATTCTTTCTCCTGCCTTAAAATGTTTCAGATTTGAAAATCTGAAATACATTTTTAACATTTATCAGCTCCATCCTGCTGGGCCCGATGTTTGCCACTCCGGTTTTATGAGCTAAATTCATATTTCTTGTTTTACCTGAATATTTGTGTCCAAACACTGTGTGTGTGTGTGTATGTGTGTGTGTGCGTGTGCGTGTGTGTATGTGTGTGTGTGTGTGTATATGTGTGTGTGTGTGTATATGTGTATGTGTGTGTGTGTGTGCGTGTGTGTGTGTATGTGTGTGTGTGTGTGTATATGTGTGTGTGTGTGTATATGTG
>JAVQJG010031158.1:0-10292 GCA_036024015.1 Craterocephalus amniculus
TCAGCCACGGGACCGGAGCAGCTGCAAAACTCAAAGAAATCAAATCAATATGTGACGTAACAAAACATGAAACTCATAACCCTAAACTTATCTGTAAAGTAATATAAATAACAAAAAAATAAGGGGTGTGAAACAACGGGTTTAACCACACATGTGTGTCTGTATGACCAGCCATCACAGAGACATTATTACATAAACACAACCAGTGACAAAGTGCTGCCCTTATGTATCCCGTGTTTTGCACAATTCGCATTAAGGTGGGTCCATATGGCTCCAAAACCTCCTGCTTTCTCCATTGAGGTATTCTTGGGACATCTTTGGCTTTGAGATGTTATTGATTTTTACAGCAGTCATCGCTTTAATGGTAGAATAATCCAATTTCAGTTTTGATTATCAATATTGGCAACCAGCCCCTGTCTGCATCTGCCACTTGGAGAGTGCTTTTACATCTGAGTAGAGAAGTGAATACAATTGTTTCTGCGTGCCACTCATGTCAGATTTATGTTCTGAAACATGGCTATGAACTGCAGAAAAAACTCAAGATTACAATAATAATCACAGTTTCATCTCATGCAAACAACCATCATCGGGCTTAGAGAGGGTCTGACATTATTATGGGAGCTTGTGGACCACAGCCTTTAGGAACACCATTTCTTGTCATCCACAAACTCTTCCAGCTGGCAAAGCTGCCAGTGAAAATGTAATTTTCCAGACCTCCCAATCTCAGATCTGTTATCAGCTAACGATAAGCCAGAAAGCCGTTTTCTAGGATCCCCATTCAGGAATACAAGTTCTGGCCTCTGATTAATCACTTTCTTCTATTTTTCTCTCCTTTAGATAGACAGCAATTTAAAAAAATAAAAATAAAGGTGGAGGGGATCTCAGCTGTGGAAAAACCTTGACGTTTTTGAATTAGAAATAAACAAAGCCGGCCATTGAGGCTGGCAGGTGGGCTGGAGCGGCCCCTGATAAAGTTAAAAATTTAACTGAAGATGCCCACAGATAACATTGATGGAAAAAGTCACCAAACCACAGAGCTGAATAAGGAAGGAAGGATGGTCTCAAAAAGACAGACACACCTGTGAAGGTCAAACGGTTTGCCTACAGTAAGACTGTGTTCCCCCGGCAACCAAATCACTCACTGACTCAAGAGTTCATTTCAGTCCATCTTTATATTCTCCAGGGGATAATTAGCAAGGACCGGACAGACAGACAGATGTACAAATACAATGTCTCAGTTCACTGTTGGACACTCGCAAGCTCTCACTGCAGCCACACCAGTGTTGTCATGACAACTGAAATTTAAATCCACATCACTGTAGCGGAAGGCAGCAGAAATGAAGAAAGGGAAAAAGGAGAAGGGAAGAAGCTCCAAACACTTGACCAGATGTGAAGCTTAATTCCAGCTGAGATGACATGTAAACATCCAGAAAGTAAATCTTACAGAAATCCCCGTCTTCCTTCACATGTTGCAGCCACAGCATTTACTCACAGCACTCCGGTTACTTAGGAACATTTACATTACAAATGCGATTTTCTCTGATTACAATAGCAGAAAATTAGATTCATATTTACAATGGTATACTTTATTTCACACAATACAAAGCTGAAATAAACTAAGAAACTTTAAAAAAACTGAGCTAAAGTGAAGACCTTAAAATGTTGTATCCATTTCTTTTGAGTCAAGTGTGTTGGACACAGAAAGCCTGCAGGACTGGGGCCTTCATAGGATCAAATTTAGTAACCCAAATATTTTTGATTTCAGCATGTCTGCCATCATTAAAATGTCCATTCTCCATGAAAAATGATTCATTTTAAAAGAGTCAAAATGTTACAAAGCTAGTGAGCCAGATCATGTTTTGCATGCAAGACATCAACCAGACAATGACACACATAGATTATGCAGAAACAACCAGAGACAGAAGGATGGCAAGCTATTGATCATGTCACTTCTCTGCTATTGGAATTGCTTAGGATGACCTTGACTGAAGAGTTTCATGTAGAAAACAAAAGCAAAATCTCCTGTGACGATGTCTTCAAACCATTAGGGGAGACACTGCAGCAAGTTACCCTGAATAATCAAAGCCAATGGAGGCTATTTTTGATTTTGGTTGACTAGCTTGGTTGTTTTTCATACTTCGACAATATTGCAGTCAAAAAAATCACTTTACCAAATTTTTGCACCATACAATTTAACCAAAACTTTTTATAAGGCAAGTTACACTTTATGAAAGAGAGTGCTTTGTTCAGGTTTGTTTGTCCCCCGTGATCTTTAACCTTCCAGTGTTGGACTCAGTGGCACACTTAAATGCAACTAAATGAGAAAGAGAGAAAAAAACAGCAATGGCCTCACTCTGCATTTAAACCAGTCCCAAGGGCAAAAATCTAAAACAGCTGCAGGCAGTGAGTCGCACCACCAAAGTCAAAGCCGCTGGCGCATGTCAGACAGCAGACAAACAGCAGCATTTGATGCCTTGTGAAGGCAAACAGCTTAAGGTGTTGCTGCAGATGCACAATTGTGGATTGTTCTCCATTCATTTACATTTACCTGGCTCTGGGTCTTCTGCTTTTCCAGCCTATAGCAGATTATTGGCTCTGTGCTTGTGTGTGGTACTAACAGACTTGACAATGTGCTCATGTGACAAAGATTCAACTTGTTGGTCTTTCTATGTGAAGATCACACTCACTTGACCTTAAAATAAATGGACGGCCCCTCCCTATAGGTTTTCGAAGAGCTAAATTAAAGCCTATTGGATGCTTCCCAACAAGCCATCTTGGAAGCATCACTAGTATAAAAAAAGGTGGTGAGGTGGTGCTGAGAGGATGGGATGGATGACTGACAACCATCCAACTCTGAGCTGCCTGTAGCTAAGACCTAGCAAAAACCAACACGAGTGAAAATGCTAAAACTCTGCCTCTTTGCCCCCATATCTGGCACTTGTCAATCGGACAAGTGTCCCCTGCTCATGAATATTTTCAAGATTAAATAATCTAAAACAGATGAGTTATAAATAAATTCACTGCCCCCACAGTTGTCACAAAGATAAACTTGACCTATTAAATGGAACTATACGCGATTTCACATGTGGCTAGTTTTGGCGTGACGCTCTCTCTGCCAGGTTAATTTTCGGAACGTCCAGACTCCAATCAGCCAGTAATAGCGTTCCCATAATGATCTGGTGTTAAATTACGAAAGTTAAACCCCTTAGCCGAGAAAAAGCGTCACACAAACGAAAAAAAAACTAGCCGCTATCGCTAACTAAGCTAGCCGGCCATGAAATCGGGTATAGTCCCTTTAAACTAAAACAAAAACTTTTTTTGTACAGGGATCTAAACATGCTAATTCTGTTGTGAAGTTGGCCTTTTTAGCATAGGTCCATGGGGATTCACTTCCTTTTGGAGCCAGCCACTGTGGATGAGTGGGGAACTGCAGTTTTTGGCACTTACGTATAGCTTTGACATAGCTTTGACATTTCTTAGTGAGACGTTCCCGCTTGGTCATGCAAGAAATATTGAAAGGATTTGTTGACTGATAGTCATGACAGTTTACACATTAGGCTACTAAAGAAGAAGTCATTCTGATTCCGT
Source organism: Craterocephalus amniculus (assembly GCA_036024015.1). NCBI lineage: Eukaryota > Metazoa > Chordata > Actinopteri > Atheriniformes > Atherinidae > Craterocephalus > Craterocephalus amniculus. The sequence continues at coordinate 3,589 of JAVQJG010031158.1, forward strand.
TTCCCAGTCTTGTCTCCTCAGTTACTGCGTTATCATGTATTACTTATTGATTTAACCTTGATTTAACTGTGCAGTTTGGGAAGTCATTCTGTTATCATCCAAAGCATCAAAGCAAAACCTAATTCATCCAGAAATCATTGAATTTTGTGGACGCTAAAAGCCAGAAGCCCTTTAAGGTGTTGTCCACTTACAGTCTCATGTTCTTACCCTACGTCTGTGATGTTTGAACAGAAAACTCACTGACTGAGGGCAGATTTTTTGTATGTCTCCAAATGTCTAAAAATCAGATGGAAAAAAAAATGTTTTCTGCATTTATGAGCTTATAACAGGAGTAGAGTGGCAGTTCTTGCCAAACAGAAAACCCACCATACACATACATAGATCAGCCTAATTCCAGCTGATAGCAATTTACTATTAAAATATGCACAAACTGGCTCCAGTCAACAGGAAAACACATCTCCAATACAGATACATCCGTGGGTAAAATAACACTGCCCCTTAGAGCTGGGTTACAGGCTCCAGCAGCTCCTGAGGGAAAAATCGGTAGTAGCTAATCAACAAGCTGAATTTAAGTTATTATTTTAGATAGAAATAAACTTCAGCTGAATGTGAAGCAGTCAGAATGAAACATGGCACCTCCAAGTCTGAGGTCATGGTCTTCTTCAGAAAAGCTCATTCCTAGCAGAAAAGGAGTTGCTGCTTTGGCTCTTGTCTCATCTCGCTCCGTTTCTTTCTCCTCTCTTCCGTGATGTTCTCTGCTTAATCGCCCACAACGCGTCTTCAAAACAGCCAGTGTGTTTATATCTGGTTGTTTATGAGGGAGGCGGTACACAAGATGAAAGTCAGCTGTAACGTCATGCACCATCCTAGAAGCAAAAGTTGTGAAGTTTGCTTTCTCATCAGGATGCTGCTGGGTGGAACAGGCTCCAAAAATGTACAAAACCAACATCACAGCGCCATTTAACAAGCTTTAAGGTTGTAAAGTTGCATTGTGTGTCTTTAAGTGGAGGAGTTTAAGTATCTCAGGGTGTTGTTAAAGAATCACCAATGAAATTTGGCTGATTTTCTGAATAGGTTGCCCCCTAATGACAGCTCATTTAGATTCCATCTGAATTCTACCTGAACTCTGAACTCTACGTAAAAGCCAGTATGATGTTGACTTGTCTTATTTCTTATTCTGTCTCATTTCTCTCTTTTTCCTCTCCTCCCAAAATATCTGATGAATCAGCCATGGTGCACATTCAAAAAGGCTTGTGGGTTGATATCCAGTTGCTACCTGGTGATGTGGAGCTGTAATATGATGGGTTGGAACCAAAAGTTGTGAAATGCGGTTTCTAAGCCTCGGATAGCTCCAAGAATAGAAGAAGATATGAATAGAAGAACATAATACAGGGCTCTCAAGTTTTCAGCTTGGAAATTCCTCAGCTGTGCTTGTGTGACATCATCTGAAAAGCACTGTTTTACTATAACCGCATCGGTCTCATCAAAAGCTCACATCACTTAAAGTAGTTTGCATAATTTCCTGGTTTAAAATGCCTCACTATAGCAAAGGAATTCATAATTCCTTCCATCACTGACAAGGATTTCACTGTAATTAAAGTAGCAGCCAATAAACAAAAGACTATTTCGTGGCACATTTCTTCATACATTTCTTTGAAAGCATCAGGGTTTATTTGGTAGTGGTATCGGTGGGGCTTGACATTGTTGATGAAAGGGAGCCCCCGCAGCAAAGATTGAACCATTGGGTCAGAGTGGGTTGAACACCATGATGATAAATGATAAAATACTGAGTTTATTCTCAAAATAAACAAGCTGAAGTGCAAGTGTCTCACCCTCAATAAGAACCTGATAAAACTGTGCCTTTAGCACAACAGGAGCACCACATTCTAAACATCCCGAGGAGCGCCGCCAGCGGTGATTTGACTGCAACATAAGTTATTCATGGTTTGGGCTGATACAGCTGCTGCATGGCTGTATATTGACAAAATCCTAACATAGCTGGTAAAACATATCAATACTGATGTGTAAAGCCGGGATTATAAAAGTCCGGATCCGGACTCCGTGGATCCGGACTGACTTTTGTGGCTCTGTGGCGACTTAAATGTGTTAAACTGCTCGTAAATATTGATGTGTTAACTTTTTCAAATAAGTAAGCAGGTAAAACTATAGACAACAACTATCTAATAAAAGTCCTAAAATATCAGGTTCAGCTGTTTAGTTTTTAATACACTAATTAGCATGATAACGTGTCTGGCGGTCAAAAGACCACTGGTGGCGCTTCCAGTGTTAAAGACCCACTCTGTGACTCTTTGACCTTACAACTCTGCATTCTGGACTCGTTTGATGGCTCACTGATATCTACTGTCTATATTTCTGGACCTTCAGTAGTGCCCTGATGCTGAAACACTGCACCACACTTTTTTCATCAAGGAGGCTGTCTTTGTGCGTTGATGCGGAGTTTTACTTTGTACACGCTAGCAAGTGCATATAAACAGTTGCTTTGCATTTGCACTGTGGTTGATTTGGCCAAGAAACAGAAGACATCATCGGAGGAAGAGAGGAAACAAAAGAGTCAGTGACAGAGTAAGAGATAAGACAAGAGACAAGATAGGCCTAAAACTGTCTTTTACTGGTTGGAGAGTGCTCACAGCACAGGTATGATGCAAGATGGATGCTGAATTAGCAGTCACTGAGACAATGGCAAAAGTTTTTAGTGCATCTTTAAAATAAGTCCCAACACATATTTACTGCCAAAAAGGTCACTTGGTGCTACTTAAATGAATGGAGTTACAATGGAGCAGCGAATGAACTGATGAATTGGATAACATAGTGATGTGGATGTGACGGCAGCAGGTCGACATGTCCCAGGGTCTCTGTTTTAGACAATTCCCACAAGGAGGGAACCTCTGGAGAGACTCCAGACTTGCTACATTATGTCTCTCAGATGTGAATGTTTTCAGTGACTTTTTTTCCCCAACGAAATCAACTAGCAACCAGTCTAACGGCTTTTTCTGCCATTACAGGAGACTTCTGGATTGATGGAAAGCTCATATGGTTTACTTTTTCTCAGTAAGCAGTGGGCTTTCCTGCAAGCTGCCCCCTCCCCCACCCTTTCAAACGTTCACGCAAGGCTCAGTCCTTCAGCACTCCCAGCTCCGAGCTGCAGTCAGCAGGAGACTTTCTCCATCCCCAGATTGAAAATAAAACACATAAAGCTGCCGCTGGCTGATCCCGCCCCGGGTTAGCCCACCGGTGGAATTTAAATTCTATAAATGAGGACTGTGGACAAAAACATTTATACAGTTTTAAATATTGCAACAAGTTGTAGACTATTAATCAAAACTAAATATAGAAAACAGAGGAACTTTTTTTTCATCTTCTAAACATATTTAAGGTGTGTTTTTTATTACTTTTGTGTCTCTGACATCATTATTCCTTTCCACTGCAGCATCTGGTACAATCTGCACAGGTCTGAATATGCAATATTACAGGATGATGTCATTTAGCAACTTCTAGCAAGTTTTCAGGCACTCAGTAGCTACTTTTCTTACAGCGTTGGCAACACCGGGCGTCTTCCCAGAGGAGCTGAAGAATGTTGACTTACGGACAGACGGATTTCCCTTTTTAACCCATTTGTTCATTCATTTTCTATTATGTGTAATCCAATTCAGTAATGCAGAATGCTGGAGTCTATCCCAGCAATTAGCAGGCGAGAGGCAGGCGAGAGGCAGGATACACCCTGGACGGGTCGCCAGTCTATCACAGGGCCAACACAGAGAGACAAACAACTACTCACACTCACACCTGGTGAGAATTTAGAGAAGCAATTAACCAAACATGCATGTCTTTGGACAGTAGGAGAAAGTAACACAGAAAGGCCACTTATCAGAACAAATTATGTTTTATACTAACAGCAGTTTATTATAAATTCTAAAAATAATTCAGGAAGGAAAAATACCAATTTTAGTGCAATACACTTTCATAAAGGTGGCACTGGAAATAATTTTTAATAAACAGAAATGTATCAAAGGAAGTCTTAGGTTAAATTTTGTAAAACATTAGTAATGTTTGAGGAATCTTTTTTAAAAAATCTTTAAAAAGCAGGGATTTCCATGAATCAGGCTTGTCGTGGCTCATAAATAAAGAGGCAAAGAAGTCATCAGGTTAATGTGGAATCTGATAATTAATGAGGTCAGCAGCCACGATGAACAACCTGTACTAAACACAAAGACGCACCTCTGACCTGCCTGTGAGAGTTATCATTTTTTAAATGCAGGCTGGAAGCTCTATTCTCCCTCATCTGCATGCTGGTGCTCCTCTGACACATGCTAAGTTTTCTCTAAGGATGTTAACACCCATGCTGGAGTTGTTGCATTCAACCCCAGATGGCTCAGTGTCATGCAAGCACAGGCTCTTCTGGACACATACAAATATAAAATTCCAACTTGATTCATAGAAGCACCTGTCCCGCCCACCTACATCTGCACACCCATGTTTACTGCTGCTGTGCGGGCAATCACCAGAGCTATTACAGCAGCTCGCTCAAGAGCGACAGGGTAATTTCCTCCTCCCTCGGGCCTCCTATGAAGGGAAAAATAAACAATGCACAGATGCCTCTGGGCATGTGATCTGCACAACACACCACAGCTATTGTCATATTCCATTTGCTGCTTGTTTTAAAGAGTTGAATGGTATGCCTTTCCAAATACTATTATTTTATCTTTGGTTTTGATCCAATGAAGAAATGCAGCACGAAATGGAAAAATACAGCTTTTAAGCAAAATAGGTTACTGCGCCTTCAAGAATACTGTAATGCACCCAGGTGAGAAAAAGTCCATCAGTTTTCCAGCCTGTGTTAATGTTACAAAAAGGGTCTGTTTGATTTTTTCTTCTATACTTGATCAAGTAGTTTCAGTTTCTAAATACAAAGATGATGAGAAAAGCATATGGACACTCTTATGCCTGAACAAGGTGTTCACGGGCACAGAAGTCCAACAACAGAACACCACTCGGATTCAGATCAGGGGGGCCGTTCCTCCCAATCACGCCCCTCCAGGTCTCACTGTCATTGCCCACGTGAGCATTGAAGTCCCCCAGCAGAACAAGGGAGTCCCCGGGAGGAGTGCTCTCCAACACTCCCTCCAGAGACTCCAAAAAGGGTGGGTACTCTGAACTGCTGTTCGGTGTGTAGGCACAAACAACAGTCAGGACCCGTCCCCCCACCCGAAGGTGGAGGGAGGCTACCTTCTCGTCCACCGGGGTAAACCCCAACACACAGGCACCAAGCCGGGGGGCAACCAATATGCCCACTCCTGCTCGGCGCCTACCGCAAACAACTCCAGAGTGGAAGAAGGTCCATCCCCTCTCAAGGACTTGGGTTCCAGAGCCCAAGCCATGCGTTGAAAACCACTGAGTTCCTTATTATTTTGCCAAACACAATAATGCAACACATCTGTGTTTTTCCAAGTATCCTCTGACCAGAGATCTGATGGAGTTTATTTTCATCCTTGTGAAATTAAAGATTTTAACCATTTTGATTAATTTCCTCCCTCCTACTTAAATGAACTACCCTTGACTGATGCCTTTGAAACATTTGTTTCTATGACATCATATGATATAGTACGAGTGAGCCGTGAAAGCAAGAACTCCCTCTGCAGCTGTAAGATTAAAATGTTTCCATAATCTGCAGAATGGCTTGGCTGAGGTTTCCAGGTGAGATTAAACAAATTCTTGCAGTCTAGACTCGCGTAAGGCTTTGCTGCATGCAGGTGGATGCTTCAGAATAGTAACACAGTTTCCATCTTTTTGGGAAACATTAGAAATGTAACAAAATGCTAATGTAAGCTAAATCTCATTTTAGGGTTTAAGAAATTTTGGTTTTCATAAACTAAACAGTTGATCATGGTCAGGTCTGCTGAGTCATGCAGACTGGAAGCTTTTCCACATGAGCGAATGCTGCACACCGACAGTGAGTGCAAGCACCGCTGGGGCCAAAGATGTCCAGGCAGTGCTTGAAGTAGCTACTGCTTGAAGAAATAGCTCGAAAAGCATCAGTCTTTCTAATTAGTTTAGTGGCAAAATCCAGGTATTTTTGGAATCAACTTATAAAGCCTAAACCTCTCATGGAAAACCGCAGTGTCTGCAATAAACTGATTCCACTCCTTCTATTTAGCATCTTTGAGTAAATGTTGAATAATTGAAAACTTACAGAGTATAATTTTGTGCTATTGCATCTTTAAACGGAGGAAACCAGATCTACCATGTTCCCCACAAATACAAGCTAAACTTATTTTCCTTAACCTAAGCAAACTTGTATTTATAGCTAATGCTAGATTTTATTTCATTAGTTGCTAAGTAGTAAAACATCACCCAATATTAAAGGGGAAGTTCAGTTTTTTTCAACCTGGACTTATTTTCTAGCATGAAATATGATCATTTACTCACCCAGACAGTTTTGGTGTGACTTGAACTCCTTGGGGAGATATTTAGATCCCCTCATCATCATCCATACAATGGGGTGAACGGTGCAAATATATGCGCAGCCTCTAAATACTGCAATTTCTGCCACAAAACTTCTTCAATTCACCAATGTTTTCTTATGAATCGCTGGTTCGATCCCCCGTGGCCTCTTAGTGGCTTGGAGTTGCTTTTTTGTGGTGATCCGTCATTATTTACAGCCATTACAGGCAGTGTGATGCGGCCCC
>JAVQJG010031177.1:0-11969 GCA_036024015.1 Craterocephalus amniculus
TATCATATATCTTATCATATGATATGATATGATATGATATGATATGATATGATATGATATGATATGATATCATATCATATCATATCATATCATATCATATCATATCATATCATATCATATCATATCATATCATATATGATTAATCAAATCTTACTCTGACCCAAACTAGAAAGTAGAAAGCCCTGAAAGTATGCCATCTTTACAGTAGTTTGATTGCTGGTCAGGTAGTTATTGGATGCTCTAAGCCACATAATGAGATAATATGTGATTGAGTGCAAAAAAAGACAACTGCAGGTGAGGCCTGTGGCTGTCTGTCATTATCTCATCAACCCATCAGTCAAAATTTGCCAATAGGCATGCAGGTGAACCCTTAAATCAGCTTTAATTGGGCTGCTGAGTAACAAGCATGTTGGAAAGGTGTGGGAAAGTGAGACTGTGAACTATATAGTGCTCTAACAGACACTGCACCCACTGTCAGAGCCAGTGATAATAGTTACTCTAGCTTATTAACTTGGAAGAAATTGTGCATAATCAGTGTCTAATTGTTCTCCAAAAGAGATACATTTTCATTAATCCTAAAAAGCAGACTTTATGTGGTTACATGCAGAATTAAATTTCTCAGTGAAGTTTTGAATAAAGCTTTTAAAGTCGCTTAAAAAGTCACAAATACAGCAACGTCTAAGTTTAACCTTACAACCTGTATTTATGTAACCAATGATATGTCTTCCAACAATTAGTATTTATTATGTATTAATACTGCATATGTAAACCAGTTAATGGCACAGAGTTTTAAACAACTATTGCCTGAAAATAAGACGATTATGTCAGAAATGTTGCACTTTTAATTCTGAGACCTGTAATGTCTTTCAAGCCTTTTAGACTTGAGCTCAGCCCAGCAGCTTACAGGTTATTAACCAGTGGGTCTTACAAACACCCAGCCTGCACAGGAGCCAAATCTTCTTGGCTTTAGTTGAGAAAAACCTCTCTCAACTCAACACTGCAAATTTATTGACAGCTTTTAAAAAATATTTACTGCCCCACTTCCTCTCCCTGTGGGTACCGAGCTTGTAATCTCTCTACCTGTTTATTAGATCATTTGTCAAAGCCTTGAGCTTTTCCACTCTCTCCTTTCTTTTTGTAATCATCTGCTCCTTTTACATTCTTAAAGGTGTGTGTATGTGTGTGTGTGTGCGTGTGTGTGTGTGTGTGTGTGTGTGTGTGTGTGTGTGTGTGTGTGTGTGTGTGTGTGTGTATAAATGTGTCTGCAAAAGTGCGCAAGGCAGACTTATAGAGCTCCACAGAATAAAAAGAGAGAGACGCAGAGCGCAATGGGCCTCAGATTAACTCCTTCCATGCCCTTCCTTTCCTTTTTAAAACAGAATTTACAGCTGATTAGCCTCTACTGTAAAGACAGGCCCCAGTTCACAGAGGGAACGTTGCAAAACATTTATGCAAGGCCAGATGCAAACACCCTTATTAAAACCATGTGTTCTTCCAAAGACCCCTCAGAGAGAGGAGAAGCTCAGCAGATGGCTCATTCTCAACACATCGTTGAAGAAATAATAGTTGTTCTAAAGAAAAGGAACAGATCACCCAAAATGACATCCAATAGCCTACTTTTAGGGTAAGAACATTCATTTTAAGCAAAAAAAAGTAAATGAAACAGCAAAAATGACCAATGACTCACCAGCTCATATATGTCACACTGAAGTGACTGGCATCAAACTAGAGCTCTACATCAGACTTCAGAGGTGTTTTACAATGCAAAGGGTTAACAGCTTCAGAAGGCTTAAGCCAAATCTTTACTCTATCCTGACCAAATAGTTTTTCTGCCCATTTTTTTTCTTTTTGTAAACCCGTTTACTGTTTATAAAAGCAGTGACGTCTTTATTAAAAAAACGTCACTGCTTTCAAAACTTAGGCCAAAGTAGAAGTGCCTTTAAGTGCAATGGCTGTGATGGCTGTTGGGCCAACATCAACTGGAATTCTGGGAAATTATGTTTTTTTTAAAAAGTGATTTAGACAAACCAACTCGAAGAGTTTGGATTTACAATATTCTAAGTAAGTGTATATGCCAAATAAATGTTGATCTTTTATTAAATGTTAGCATTATATATGTCTGCAGTGCACCTCTAATTCTTTAATTCTTTTTTCTTAGGGTGTTGGCAAAAAGGCGAACCAGTGAGCCTGTCAAGTATTGATACAAATCAAGAATGTCCCTTAACCATTTATGGCCACTTCTGGATTCAAATCCCCATGATGGTTAGACAAACGGGAAGCAACACAAGTCTACAAACTATGGTTTCCAAACTAGGGGGCAGGTCCCTAGCAGGGGCCCAGAGTTATGACAGGGGGGGACCAAGCGAGTGTTGTGGAAAAGTGACCAATAAGGCAAGGTCATGCTGGCTTGGGGGGGTGGGGTAATATTGATTCAATATGATAAAAATTAAGGGCGAAGGAAGGAGAGAGAGCTCTCTCCAGCCAACCCCCCAACTGGTTTGGAATGAGGGCTTGGCAACATCCACCGCCAGGATTCTTGGTGGACGGCGTAACTTGTACGGGCCACACCGAGGACAAGGACAGTGTTGTTACCCCGGAACATCAGTCAAACACCGCCTTGCTGATAAATGACTTACGACACAAGGCGAAACAAAACATGGACAAAATTTTTTAAGTCAATGATGAAAAAAAACTGAGATTTCATCTATGAAATTAAAGGCAAATAAATGATCATTTATTTAATATATAGTAGTATTAGCCAGAATATAAATTAGATTATGTGTTTAGCAAAAAAGTCAGACTAACATAAATAAATGTTGTTTGGTGTAAACATTTATTCTTTTAAAGCCACATACACAAGGGGAGAACATGCAAACTCCACACAGAAAGGCCAATGGTTCAAACACTCAGCCCAAACCAAACCCTCACAGATAATATCAGATAAACATTATTTCTAACATAGATCAAATACTGGATGTATTTTACTCAAATAAAATTAGATTTGAATAAAACCACCAAAAATGTTTTCATTGATAATATGACAACATACTTGACCCAATGAGGTTCAGTTGGGTAAGTGTTGTTAGCAGTGGACAGCTCCACGATGTCTTCCTCTGATTTCAATAGCTATGCTAAGCTAAGCTAACTGTATTCACTGGTCAAAGAGTGAAATTTCTCATCTCATCTAAGTCTTGGCAAATACTAATAACTCTGAATTCAAGCCAGAAAACCTTATTAATAAACTCTAAACAATAACCACACTCCACATTGAATTTTGGTAACCATTCAAAACTCGCGCTGATCTCATCATGCCACAGCAGTGGAATCACCCACTGGTTCCCCGCTTGACTGTAATGTGAGTGTGTGTGGGCAGAGGCATAAGACGGTGCAAGTGAGAATGAAAAATTGTTAAAAAAAAAAAAAGCGAGGGAATTTTGTTATTACTAAAGATGTGGAGTGGAGTGGCAGGAGCTTGTGTGGACATTCAGCCCCAGTGCTACTGGTCTTGCCAGGCTTCAGCTGCTACGTGTGCTTAGTCTTCACCATGTTCCCACAGAGTACACACAGCAGCCACAGGTATGTCCCCATCACCCCAGGCAACACCAATCACAGCCAGGACGCTGTCAGAACCTTTTGGGTGCTCCGTCAAGCTAATGAGTTGTGACTGAGTGTGCTGCCAGAGCACAAGCAATTGTTCCATTCATATGCCCTCCATTGATGTACGCAGACTTTCCTCACCCACTTACAGCCATCAGGAGGAACCCTGCACCATGTGCATGTGAGTCCAGCATACAGTTGTCTGTTTATACATACTGGGCAAATGTATTTCAGCTATGCGTGTATGGATCTATTTATTTGTTGGTGGGTTTTCATGTGGGCATTCAGTGTGGTTTGCCACAGTGGAAAAGATCATCGAAAAACTTTATAGCTGTGAAAAAAATTATTCATCCAGTTGAACTGTGTAAGTCCCAGCTCCTCATGAAGTGTGGAGTCAATGAAATATTGAGCTGCACGCTTTACCCCAGTCAGTAGAAAACTGTTGCAAGCTGGTGCAAAGAAGAAAAATGATGTGCAATTATCTTCGCATTTGAAGCTGAACACTCCTTTTTTTGCCACTGACCCATCTGCTATGTTTCCAGTTGGAATCTCCTAAAATCATAATTCCGTCAATTCTTTTTAAACTTTATCCTTGTATACATACAATGACAACAAAAGCAAATGTTCTGCTCAATTACCCTACATTGGAATCAATCCCAGGTTACATGCAGTGTTTGCAGCACAAGTAATCAAGAATCAGAAACATTCTGTGGCAGCAATTTAAGTGGGTTAATAACTGGTGTGGCACGGACTGAGAGGGTCAAAAAATTAGTTATGGGCAGCGTTTCAACGAACATAATTTCAGCTATGTGAGTTTCAACATAAACAGAGGAAGGAATGAGAAAATAATTGCGGTCAGCTTGTGTGTGTGGTAACCCATTGCAAGTCTTGATCTTGGATATGCTGTGCTTTTTCAGGGTTTTGGATTTCTCGTTATATGTTAGGTACATGAACTTGTGCATGATTTGATAAATGGTGTTTGAGTTGAGTGAGTGCAGCAGCCTTCGCTCTTCAACTCAGAAATCACAAAATAAAACATTCTTTCACAGAGAAGGCTTTTTATCAAAGGGAAATGTTGTGGTGACGGTAGAGCTGGAGGTTCAGTTCTTGATGTTTATGGGATCTCTTTGCTCTGTTCCAGACCTCAGTCAGTCCACTCCGTGAAACTAACAGATTGTAAAGAAGACATGGTTATGATTAGCAAACTCCTGCAATGTTTTGTGTAAAGGCAAATAATTTAGTCATGCTATTTAACCATAGTAGATATATAATTAACTACTAAGTAGCCTATTTGTCTTGCTTTTTGTTTGGACCATACATATCAAATCACAGATTTGGATTAAACAATTATGTTGACAAGTTAAAAAAAACAAACACTTACCACTTTCTGATTGTTTACTTGTCTATATTCGTAAGGAAAAGTTGGCCTTGGGCTCTGGAAAGCTGTGGTAATCACAGACTATCACAAACAATGATAATAGTACTTTAACCAACAACTGATTTGAACAGATTCCCCGCATTTCTCAGAATAGATCTAAGCTCTTCACCAAAAAAGAAAAATAAATCTTACTACCTTTGTGATAAATCTGAGTGAATAGCAGTCAGCTTTGTTCCGGCAGTGTTGTTTTCATGCCTTAGAGAGCTATACCTTGGTTGGCTGCAGGGCTATGGGTCCAGCTCTATAAACTAGCGCCAAAGTAAACACAGCAATTCCTCTCCAATTAGAAACGCTAAATGCATTGGACTCGGTACAATAACAGGGTTGGTCTATTGCAATTATTGTAGCCTTAGTCTTCTCTGGCTGGAGGGTCGGGATGGTTCAGACACAGATTCAGTTCAAGGCCAGTAACTGGAAGTCTGATTGGCCAGGTTTTACTCATCATGGAAGCATAAACATGAGGTTGGGTAGTGGTGTTCTCTTTGTGTCAGTTGTGGAAAAATTTCCCCCTTGGACTGACCTGTCTACCACACATATCTTCCTGGCAAAGTACCAGTCTGTAAGGGGGGAGACTTGGGGAAAAGGAAGTTGCATTTAATCTTATATAAAGAAAGTGCAGAGGATCTGAAGACTACAGTTTGATTAGCGATCAGTGTGTTTCTACTGCAGGGAAAGAGAGATGTCCTAGCTCATTGTGGTTAGTTTTGATTTTTAAGAAGATGCCATTTCTCAAAGACTTTAAACAGGCATTTACTGTTTCCGCAAACGATGTGACTTGACAAGTGTTCCAGGTATACATTGCTCTGTACTTCACAGTACTCTTTCCACAGTTGGTTTTCACTTTGGGAAGTCTGAATTGAGGATGGTCCGATCAGATCCACTGGATCGGTATCGAGTCCGGTCCAGGCCAAAATTACTGGATTTAATTAAATTCAATTCAACTTTATTTGTATAGTGCCAAATTCATAATTACGTCATCTCAAGGCGCTTCACTGACAATCAGTTTAAACAAATCTGATTATCATACATTCATATATACTGTCGGTTGTAAAATTTGTTTTATTAGAACCTGTCTGATACGAACCATTTCATATATCCTGAACTTCACGTTTTCTGTTTATACACTGGGATTGCTTTTATTTAATCTAAATATTTGCATTAACTTGTACTTTCATTTTAGTTTAAACATTTGAATGGTGCAGCTGTGAATGTTGTGTCAACAAATGCTTTTAAATCAGATGCAATCTTTTAGTTGCATATTTTTCTTCTTTCGGGGGCCTGAACAGTTCTTGTAAAGTGACCGTGATGTTTTTAGAAGTAAGTATCAAGCAAATTTCAAACAAGTAGGCTATTATCAACAACTTTCAGAGTGACAGAAAGAATCGGATCAGTATCGAATCAATATTGGCTAATCCTTGAAGAGTATCAGAATTGGTATCAGATGTGAAAAAGTGGTATCAAGCCATCTCTAGTCTGAATCTGCTCTCTGTGGCATGTCTCATAAACAGCCTTGTCAAAACTAAAGCAGAGGTTTTGGTGAAGGTTAATTGGTCATTTAGTTATGATGATATTTCTGGTTAAATTTAGCAATGAGGCAGTAAATCTCCTCTTCACCTAAAGCCAGGACAACACATTATGCATCCAGTTCACATTAGTTCTGACTGGGCATTGAAGGACACATGGAGGTGCTCTGTTCTGGACCATTTGTATGGTGTTTAAGTGTGTTGAAGCAGAACTGAACCAAATCTCCTAAGACTAGTCTAACTGTGACAATACAAGAGTGTTTATAACATCTAGTCATTTCAAGAGGTAACATGTGAGAACATGTTCTAATCATTCTAAGTCCTTTACCCATCCTGCGCACTATGTGGTTCAAATATGAAACAACAGATGTATTACAGTTTTTCACTACTACACTTATAATGTGTTTTAAATTTCATATGACGAATAGTCGTGGCAGTTTTTCTCATTTCAAATTGTCATAGGATTTTAACTTGATTGCATTTAAGAATCAAAAGTATTACATCAGTGTGGTGTCACTCAGTTATTCAGACTTTAACCATTAAAACTTTCTTTCTTGTCATACCATGATACACCACAACATTGATTATGCCATGAAGACATATACCTGTTACATTGAAGATGTAGACTGAGGTTTTAAAACGGGTATCTGTAAATGAAGTATTTGGCCATTGATATTTGTATATACATAATAGAAAGATTTAAACTTAATTTGAATTTAAAAAAAAAACATATCACCATACTGTATCAAATATGTTACATTCCACAATGGTTATTAGCACTTTCCACTAATGGAGGATCATTGTTCTAGTCTTTTGTCCAGCAGCCATTGTGCATTGTTTGTTCCTGGGGTGTTGGTTTGCATTATCAGTTGGGGTGCTGTACCGTCTCAAAGACAGTTTGCTAACAGAGCTTTCACTCCATTGCCTCTAATGAAAATCCATACTAAACATTTAGCTCTATGTGAGAAAGGGGGGAAATTCAATAAGGCACATAACACAATTTATAAATTACAGGAAGAACCAATCGAACAAAACGGCAAAATGGGCAGATGTTTCTGTGTTTATATTTGTCAGTTTTGTTACATTTTGGGAAGTGTATTTGATTACCTGAGTGTAGTGAGTATAAACATACTGAAACCTATTTTCCCAGTCAAAATGAAGTTCAGTTTTGCATTTTATTCAGTCTTCTCTTACGCACAGATTATCAGTCATGCCGCCAGAGATGTCTCCACTGAGGTATTCCCCAAACTAATGGTCACTCTTGGACAGCACCATCGATAGTAAACTAATCTGCAGCCTGTGAGGCACAGGAAACAGATCTCATTAGCACTCATTGAACTATCTTCCAAGGAAACTTTCATCTTTAGACCACTCTGACAACAGGCTTGAAAGCCAGACTAATGTCACTTACTAGTTATGGGTTTAATGGCTGACTGAAAATGTCTAATAGATGGATGAGCAGTAAAGGAGTGAAGTAATCTGTGGGATGCTGATTGTTTTTTTTCTTTTGTGCTGACCTGTTTTGCACTGTTGTATGAAGTTGTAGATTCCTAAATCTGGTGTTTTATTACTAGAAATTTTCATTCGTGATAATATTGTGGCACCCCAAAACTTTAGCCCTAAATAGGACTTCTATACACTGGATTTGGCTAATTTAGCACAAAGTCGTTTGCTCTAAACAGTCAAAATTATTGATAACTTATTAGATAAATTGTCTGGAATGATCAAATCTAATTTTCAATATATTTTTCCCATAAAATATTTAACGTTTTTAAGAAGTGAAACTCCTCTTATGGTCCACACTCAACTAATAATTGGTGTAATGCTTCCACTTTGTGGCCGCAGCTCCAACATACAATTTGAAGGTTGTATGCTGCAGTCATTTTTGGCCACTAGAGGGCGGCAGCAAATTTACTGCAACGTCGCAAGCTGTCTTTGTTTATTTACAACATACGAACTTCCTGTCTTGGACTAGCTTTGTCTGTGTAAGCTAGCAGATTTAAAGTTTAAAATTCGCTGTCAGGATGGGATGCGACGGTGGAACGATTCCCAAAAGACACGAGTTAGTCAAAGGACCTAAAAAAGTCGAGAAGGTAAATAATCTTTTTTTTTCTATTTTGCTCCCCCGTTGTCCCATTCCGGAGCCTGTCGAAAGCAGTCGCTAGATTGCTAACGCTTTAAAGCTAAACAGATTAGCACTCTTATATTGCAATTTATTTGGAGCATTTTGAGTTAGAAAGAAAGTAATTTCAATCTTTTTTTTCACATTCATTGGCTTAGGGTTAACTTTAACTCTATATACAACATTGTAATGTTCACAGGTGAAACATAAAGCTAATAAGTATTAACCTACGACACGGCATTAATATGTCACTGTCTGATTTGTCCAGGTTGACAAGAATGCTGAACTAGCTGCCAAATGGAAATACTGTGCTTTAAGCCAGGAGAAACTCAGACGCCCCATTGTGGCATGTGAACTGGGCAGGTAAGACATATGGTACTTTATCTTTTTTTTTGTCAGGCAAGAAACAACGACATATTTGAAATTATTAACCCTCTGAAGATCCCAACCCCTCACGTACGTACCCCCACAAAAGTGCTTCAAAAATGTTTTAAATTTAAATTTTCTTACCACCTTAAATGAGTCACTCAAAACGTCTTCAGCCTGGAATATATATAAAAAACAACAACAATAAAACGAATTACTTTTTCATGTTTTTAACCCTTCAGTGGCCTTATAAAAAAAGTCCACTATTTGTTTTTGGAAAAATACAAAGAAGCTATGTAATGTCTATCGACTACATTTGAACTAGTATTTGCTAATTATGATTATAAAGCCCAGAGATGGGTCTAATTGACAGTAACATTTATTTTCATGCATTAGTTCTGTCATATTCTGCCTTTTTTTAGGACTTGAAATTGATCCTAAGGCCAAAGATTGAAAGACATAACATAATGAAACACTAAATGCTTGAGCGCTGTTAAGAAAACAAATGGGAAAAATATTACTTTTTTTAGCTACAAAAAAGGTTCATTAATGTTTTTACTAGGAAACACCAGCTAATATCAACAGCCCTGTTGATATTAGCTGTTGATCTAAAACTGCAGCTCCTCCATGTTCACATCTTGCCAGCCTGTACCTGAGCATCTTCCATACAGGCTGGTCATGGTGACTATCCTCATTTATTATAAGGATAATTTCGTTTTTTTTAACCTGGGCCTGATTTGTTGGATTAAATACGGTCATAGACTCACCCATACATTTTTTGTGGATCTCAGAGCAGTTTTCATGTAATTTAGATCCATCAGATGGCACTTTCTCTCATGCCATCAAAGCCGCTAAATTAGACATTTTCTGCTGTGAAACTCACTCATTTCACCTCTATTTTATAAATGAATGGGCAGTGTTAACGAGATGTAAGCTCAACTTATATACTCATAATTAACCCTTTTGCAAAAAAGAATAGAAATAAAATGGCATACTGCTTGGAGTGCACACAGATGTACTCAAAAATAATTTTTAAAAATGAGAGATAAACAGTCAAGCCCGCACGTGACAATTTGCTTAACACTTTTCCAATAAACTTATGAAGCCTTGCTGGCCCCTGTCTTTTTCTAAAATTGCACAGATTTTCATTAAAACTTCTTTTAATCTTTAATACATTTAAAGATGGGAGGAATAGGATAATTTCTAGAATTTAAGTCATTCTTACCGCACCAGGATTTTGAGATACTTAATACTAGATACTTGAGAAAATGGATGTTACTGTGTTTTCGTTTAGCATTTAGCATTAGTAGACAGATAAGATTTTTTTTTAATTAATTTTGTGGATACCAGGAGATGGACTATTCCTTGTCAACTCAACATCACCTGCCATAATTTTCAACATTTCTTTTAATTCCTGTTTTTTAAACATTCTATCTAATTGAAGTTTGTACTGAATGCAAGTGAGCATTGTACATTCTTTTTAGATGGGACATTTGTCATTGTACTCTGTAACAGTCAACATTTTTTGTACCACATGACTATTTATGTAAACTTGGGAAATTAAATCAAAACCAGTGCAGTTGATCTGCCATAAAATTTACTTTTGCAGAGCCTCCACAACATTTTTTTTGTTGACATTTCCTAAAACACAATATATCTTCTTGATGTTGATTTTAGAAAAGACTTATTCATTTGAATTAGGATGCAAATTATGAGGAACTCATGTCCAGTCTTGCAAAACACCACCAACAAAAGACAACATTATGTTGTCTTATTGTAGTCCATTTGCAATGTTTTCACATCACTCACTTAGCAACTAAAACTAAACTAAAACACTTTTATTAAAATGACCTAAGACACACTGGACAGAACTTTTTAGATGAGTTTTATTTCTTTTACATCATGATTAAAACAACATGCTTGAGCGGATTTGCCTTATTTTATATAGCACACTGTGGTCTCATGTACATTATGCATTCTACGCTGAAACCTTTTGTTGTGTGGCTCTACTGTCCATTGTTAGACAGTCTGGTCTGAATCTCTCAAACTCTTGCCCACGCTGTGTTTCAGACTTTACAACAAAGATGCTGTCATTGAATACCTTCTCGATAAGACTGCTGAGAGACCCAATGCTGAAGCAGTGGTACACATTCGTGGGATTAAGGTAAGTTATGTGGCTTTCATGTACGTTCATGTCTGCAAAAAGACTTGATTTCATGCCACTATATAAATATTTATAAGAATCCCTGTTTGGTTTCAAAGTAAGAATTATCTTGACTCATCTGTTTGCTACTGCAGGATATAAAGGAGCTTAACTTGACTGATAACCCTGAATGGGAGGGAGAGAGAAGAAATACAAAAGGAGACAGATATGAAGACATCCATTGTGGCATGTTCATTTGCCCCGTTGTTGGTCTGGAGATGAATGGCAAACACAGGTAACCAACATTGATAAAGGAAATTGAACATAAGAATAAGATTTTTTTAAGACGCTTCACTGAAGAAATATAGTCCCAGTATTGTCTGTTAGTTTCATAAAAATTGTTAGACCACTTTGTTTTCTTTAATTCCTTTTAAATTCATCAAGTACTAACTCCTCTGTATATAATGTGACTAAAATAGAAAAGAGGACATTGAATGTGTAAAAGCATTTTTTCTGGCAGTTTTTGCCATAGCTGCTGATATAAAACCCAAAGTGATTTAGGTTATAATCATGAAAACCATGAGAAACGGCTGGGTATGAACTCTTGAATTAAACTCTTATGAGCTCTTTTTGTCATCAACATGTTTTTCCTGACATATATAGCTTAAAGGAGAAGTCCACTTTTTTGCAAGTGGGGCCTTAATTGTGATGTAAACTGAAGTGTACTGGACACCTATGGTACTTTTTGGAGATTTGGATCCTTCCCTGAGATATTTGTTT
>JAVQJG010031190.1:0-16280 GCA_036024015.1 Craterocephalus amniculus
CCTTTTCCTATCGTTGAAATTAGAGGCATAAACTTAAAAGAGGTCAGATCCCTCTTGGGAGCGACATGGCTTCGTATTTCTTTGGCAGAATCAGTCCAAGTTGAAAATCATTAAAAACGCCCACACGCGGCTGCCTCCCTAATATTACAGAGTGAATGTAAAGTCAGGTGGCTGTAGGCATTGTTTGTCACGATGTCGTCTCCTTGTCTTTATGTCCCACAGACAGATGAGTGAGCCGCATACAGGATTAACTCTCAAGTGTGCCAAATGTGGTGTTGTATCAACAACTGCTTTATCAGCAACTACAGCTAGCAATGCAATGTAAGTGCCCATCAGTGTCTGTGAATCAATAAAACGATGCTGCAGGGAGTCTATATGTGCAACTTGTCCAATCCTGTAGTCGACTCACAGTCCGCTGCAACGTACGGTAAATTTAAGTCTCAGTCACGTTTTACGATATATCAGAATTTTATTTCACAAGTATCTTCTAAATGACTTCCATTACTGTTGGTGTACAGTGTACTCCCAGCTTTCACTCTGGAGGGAGCAGGTTGTCATGGAGATTCCACTCGTCTCTCTATGCCTCATCTCCTTCATTTCCTCCACACAAATCCTTCCTGTCTGTTTTCTTAGGGCATCCTTGTGGAGTTCTTGTGTCGTCCTACCTCTGCTGGCTTTGACCTGGATGTCCGCAGTGCTCGCCATGACAGACAAGCGCTCCATCCTCTTTCAGATCCTCTTTGCCGTCTTTGACTCACTGCAAGGTTTTGTCATAGTGATGGTGCACTGTATCCTGAGGACAGAGGTAGGGGGTGCTTTAAATTCTTTCAGTGTTGTACGTGCAGTTTCTTTTTAGCTTAGTGTTGATCTTTAGTTGGTGATTGAAATTTTAGAAATTAAGAAAGCCAAACATATTTGGATTTTTTTTAAAAAGCCTTAATAAAAAACCTTCCATGTCTTTTTCAGAAAAAATAAAAATAAAGACTATCTACAATATTGTGGAATTTTTAAAAAATGATTCCCCCATGTGTTTAGGTCCAAGATGCTTTCAGATGTCGGCTCAGAAACTGCCAAGATCCAATCAGCGGTGATGCAACAGGAACCTTCCCTAATGGGCATGCTCAGATAATGGTAGGCACAGTTACCCTCTGTTATCTGCAGCCATTACAGCCTCTGTAATTTAACAGACTTCCCATGTTCCCTGGTTATTGATAATACACATACACCCCCCTTCATTCTCCACTAACCTTATTTTAACTTGAAAGCTATTTATGTTTCTTATGTCATCATTCTTTTTTCTCAGTTTTACACGACCTCCAAACTGTGAGGCATCTTTTCTTTTTCTTCCTTAGGTATCTAATTTTCCACACATCTAATTCTCCACACATCTTTTTTTTTAGATCTGTGATCACATGCAGCCTAGACACCTAGACATCTGATGAATGGAATTAGCTCCCTTTGGTTTTCTGAGGCTCCGAGGCCTATCCTTTATTTCTGTCTGATTGAATTCGCGGCCCATGTTTGCCATGCATCTTTCTCATTTCCTCTCATGGGGTAATAGAGGACTATTCCCTGCCTGACCTTTGAAATAGGACACCGGTCTTTTTTATCTAGTATGCAGCCACCGCTGGCACATCATAGAAATGATCTGCCATTAGTTTTCTAATACCGCTTTGAGTGAAATAGTTTTCACAAAAGCAGAACCGTGTCAAGGCCCCTTGATTTAATACAGGCATTAGTAGTGAGGACAAAAAGCTTTCCAGCTGCTGCCACAACATTTTTTATATATATACATGCTTTGTTGATATATTGTTTGGATAAAATAGAAAAAGAATAACTTTCCATCAATTTTTTCAAGCAAAATGAATGGAAAGTGTATGATATATAGATTTTTTTCAGCTTGCTCTTGCAGATAATGTGCCCCATTTATTTCCTGTTGTGTATAAAAGGAATGATATTTGTTGAACAGCTAACCATGTGACTGCCTTCTACCTACAGACGGACTTTGAGAAAGATGTGGACATCGCCTGCCGATCAGGTACAGAACAGATGGTCTCCTATTAACAAGATTCTTCTTGCTTTGCATGAAAAAATAAAAAAGGTAGAAGAGGTTATACAGTATGGTAAAAAATAGCTCCACTTATATAACAACCAACAATCCCCACAGGAGTTTTTTCACAGTTACCAAAACACTGACTTTAATCTGAGAGCAAAACATTACAAAGAGAGCTGTTGGATTTCCATTAATTGTTCAGCTTTATTACAATAAATAGCTGCTTTAAATGACTTCATATTTGTTTAACATTAACATGTGGATCTGTCATGGTATGTGACTAACTTTGGGAGAATTTTGACTTCAAGCTTTTACCAGCGAGAAGATTGTCGTTCCTTTTTGCTTCTACAACACAGTAATTGTTGAGAAACATGTATAAGATGAATAAGAACAAAGCTATTAGAAATAAAGGATGATTGTACACGTTATCCTGAATTTAAATAGCAAGCCTAGGGCCTTGTCTGTCTCCAATCCCTTCCAAACCAATGAAGAGCACATCCTAAATGGATCTGCTGGGAATTACCAAGCTGACCATTATTCAGGGCTCTCAGAATCATAGCTTGTTAAGAGTCTAAAGGGGCTGTCTGGCTCCTCTAACCCGCATTACTTCATGCTTTGCGGTCTCATAAAGCTAAAGCGGGCCTACGGTATCTGATAGAAAAAGGCAAAGGTCACATATCTCTTTCAGAAACTGTGATCGGATTCGAAACAAAGAGAAATGCAGCCCACCGATTACCCCGTTGGTTAGCAGAGTCTGTGTTGCTTGTTTTCCAGCAGGGGTTACTGACAGAAGCAGAGGTCATATTCTGCAGGGTCACTGTACATAATATATTTGCATGAATGTGTGAATATGCTTAGACCGTTTTTCTCCATTTCCACACCAGCCTCCTCATACAGAAAGTGGAACACTTGGTGTTTGGCTCTGGTTATTCTTTGTAATGTCCTTGCTAGCTTTTGGGGGGGAAAGACTGCAACTCTTAATGAATCACGAGATGAAAATTAGAAAGTTCAGCTGGGAAAATGCTGTGTTCTTATGGCTGCGGGGTATTTCTGAACAAATAAGTATTGTTATGCTTAGGATAACTGGTACATTACAAGGTCATCAGCAATCAGTGTGTTAACAGTAGGATAGCACACAGTGTATGAAAGGGGATTTCAGGGAGGAGATGAAACCGATCTTGCGTATTTACAGTAGCATCCTCCAGAGACTCCAGCAGAGACTGCCTGCTATTGTGTTCCTTTGTATTTAGTGTACTGTCACACTTGGAGCATATTCTCAGTTATTCATCCTGTCATCACAGTTCTCCCCCCTTGCTTCACAAATTCCTTAGAAAAATCGATTTGAATTCTCCTGTCCTTTCGGTCACATGCAAGAAAATCCTGTGCAAACAGTGAGGCTGCTTTCTTTCCTGATGAATTCAAACTAATCCTTGTACCACCCTGCCCCGCAGCACTACACAAAGACATGGGCTCTTGTCGTGCCGCCACCATAACAGGCACCCTCTCCCGCATTTCTCTCAACGATGAGGAGGACGAGAAGGCCCCTGAGGGCCTCAACTACTCCACGTTGCCTGGCAGCATCATCTCCAAAGTGATAATCCAGCAGCCTTCGGCGCTGCACATGCCGATGGGGGTTGGCGACCTGAAAGAGCAGTGCATGGCCGACAGCAACGCCGACATGCGCCGCACCGTTTACCTGTGCACGGATGACGCCATGCGTCAGAGCGAACAAGACATGGGCGGTCACGACATGGAGGGCCATCCGGTGCAAGGTCAGATGATGGAGACGGACTACATAGTCATGCCTCGTGCCTCTGCGGCAGCCGTGTCAGGGCCGGGAAACGTGCCCACCCTGCTGAAAGATGACATCAAGATGAACATCACGATGGATACGCTACCGCACGAGAGGATGATGCATTACAAGATGAGTCCCGACTTCAACATCAGCCCGTCAGGCATGGACCACATGAATGTGAACCTGGAGCAGCAGTATCCGAGCGCTCCGGAGCCGACGCAAAGCCGGCCCTTTGAACCTCGCACGGCTGTTAAGAACTTCCTCGCTGAGATGGAGGAGTCTGGGGGGCTTTCTAGGAGTGAGACAGGGTCTACAATATCTATGAGCTCCCTGGAGGTACATAATCTCATGCGGATGAGAGAATCTAGAGCAGATATAAAAACATGTATATTTGCACTTTAATTGAAGTCTTCATTACTTGACTCTATTTTTTTTTATCTTTACAGAGAAGAAAGTCACGATATTCTGATCTGGACTTTGAGGTATGTATGAGAAAGTGAGATTTCAGTTTAGATTTTTCTTGTAGTTCATGCTTTTAGCTTGTTTTATGCAAAAAAGGGGCCATTTTTGTAGTTATGTTTGTCATTTGATTTACTGTGCCTCTTAAGCTTATTGGAATTACACAGCCTTGGCTAAGCCGAGATTTATTGGCATGCTGTGCAGTTAAGGTAAAAGCTAGGTTGTCAACTGACAAACAGGGCAACAGTTCTCATCAACATTTTTATCCCCCTCCATCTCCTACATCCATTAGCTATATGTTGATTTTCAAACTGAATGCTTTTAAAGTCATTTGCGCATTTCACATCAGATTTTATCACTGGTTTCAGCGATGATTATATTGGCTTGCAAACACATATTCATTGGCAGGTTTTAGCATTTCCTTTGCATTGTTAAATCAGGCTTTACTGCATATATATTGTAACCTCTGTCAAAACACAGGAAACGTGGCTTCTGGCAGCAGTTTTGGCTCAAGGGTGCGTTTTTGTTTTAGCTTACATAGACACCACAGCTTCAAATGGCAGATTTATGCCAAGGCCCGATCAAAAGGATTTCCCTGACATCAACAGAAACTCTGAACCAGGTCATTTATCACTAAAGAATTACGTTCAAGCACTAGATGTCCTATAACCCCAACTTTTATTATCTGTTTCCTTTTTTTTGGCAGTCACTGGTATATATGCAGAGGCAAGTAGATTTGTTTCAAACCTGGCCTTTAAGTAAACTACCATGACACTAACAAATTGATCAGAGCTGGAGGGGATGGAGAGGAAGATGCATTTCCATTATTGGCTGTCAATACCAAAAGAAAAACCCTTGCCATTGCAGAAAGTCATGCACACCAGGAAAAGACACATGGAGCTGTTCCAGGAACTGAATCAGAAATTTCAAACCCTGGACCGATTTCGAGACATACCAAATATGGGCTGCATGGTGAGTAACAGGAAATCAGGGTGGGTGGCTGTCAGCCAATTAAAAAGAGAAACATCCAAATGCCCTATTTAGATATTCAAGTGCAGGACACGTTATGTGTGATTGTGCAAATGTGTGGCTGCCTGTATGTAGTGAGCTTGTAATCGACCAAAGGGGCTGCCCCTTAAAAATGCCGAAGCATTTTCTCCACAAGGCCAGTCTCAAGGAAAAGGACCTTTCCGTAATTTTGCTGCAGTAGTGTGTCCATTCCAATGCAAGGCCATGAATGCACTTTTATTTACATGCACTTTTATCTACTTAGCAACCCCATTCTTTTTTTTCCCCATTAATGCATGGCAGATTATTTAATCTATCAACATCTATACAAATATTACCTTAATGTGTTTTTTTTTCTCTCACGGCAGCTGTTTGGGGAGAGAAACTTCACTCTATCTAGAAGTCAGGTTAATTATGCAAGTTCCTTCTGACCTTGCAGCAAACCAAAAGTCTCTCCATCTGTCTCCACACCTGCTTGGAGCCATAGGCAGTAGGGATGTTGGTTATTCGCCCTTCTGTCTTAGACGTGCAGCTTTTTTTTAAAGATTTTTTTTCCTCCTATGCAATAAACGCAACAAACAGAGATTGAGCTTGTGAATGAACACGGTCAGACAGCTAAACCATGTCAGTGCTACAGTAGCCTTTTGGTTGCATATGATCCTTTTTCACTCACATTTCAATCACTGCTGCAGTACAATGCAGTTAGAGGGCCGTTGCTTAGTTACAGTGCCAGTTCTTTTGTGTAGAAAACGATAACTACTTGTTTCCCTCTTCCAATTTTTCTTTCTTTAAAAAAAAACATAGAATCTACTGCAGAGCTGGCGGTAGACATTAGTATCCATTTTATATTCCCTGATGGGGAAGAGCTTCTCTCCCTTATTTGCAATAGTGTCTTTGGGACTGTCAGTGAGAGCACATTCAGATGAATGGCTCACATATACAGCCCATGTAGTGCTCCACTTTCTGAGCTTGGGATGAACACAGTTCTGCTTCATGATAATACTCTACGCATGTTCACATTTAATACACTCCCATTATGTTTTTATTTGATGCTTCCCTCGGCATTAATCCATTATTTTCAATTAGAAATAGTAGGAAGTCATACAATGCCCTTTGAATGAATTGACTTCACTAGAATTTTTTAAGAAAAAGATCACAGCTTAGCTGCAAATGATATCATGCCACTAATGCCACACCTTGCTGGCCGTGTTCACAGGACAAGGCAATGCCAAAACAGAACCCATGGGAGAGCTACAATCCAGCCTGTGAGTACCAGAACTACGCCACTATGAATGTACTAGAATCTAACACCAAGGACTCACTGGAGATGACGCCTGCCGAGTGGGAGAAGTGTGTCAACTTGCCCTTAGATGTCCAGGAGGGAGACTTCCAAACTGAAGTCTAGAGGGTGAAGAAGGAGAAAAAATGCAAACTAGGAAAGGAGGAGACAGGGATGTTTTTTGCACTGAATAAAGCAACAGACTTTTCTAACAGCCTTGGCATACATATCTGGATCTCACGAGTGTGGCAGGGACATTATGTGCCAATACAAATATAAAGACTGGTGAGAGAGAAAAAGAAAGGAAAAAGGGATAAAAACATCAGTGTTACTTTTGTATTCTCACTAGTGTACTTAGTGTGAGGCAGCCTGGTGTACAATATTTACCATCATGTGTTTCAAATTATCTGTTGAGGAATTGGCTTAAAAAGGTTCAAACTCTAGACGAAACCTCACAAAGCAAATGACATGCCATGTGTCCCAGCTTCATCGGGTCTTGTTTTGATTTCCTAAAACTGGACCCGGGAGCACAATGTATATATTTATGCAGGTTTTTAAAAAGTTTATAACAGTCCGTTTGGCCATTACTACACTTTTTACTTTATAATATAAAACATGGGAGGCAAAGAGGATTTTTCTGTCATATTAAAATGAATGTTTGTCAAGCTACATTCTTCATTGCTTTAAATGCAATAAAGATAATACTCACTTTTATATAAATAATATATTTCACAACTTTAATACTGCAGAATCTGCTTGAAGGATCCCAGCAAGCTCTCTCATCTGCAGCTCTGTATAAAATATTTAAAAACAAAAATGTTGTATGGTGTAAATAAACTTTTGTCTACATATGTTTTACTTGTGCCAATTTATTTTAATGAGAAAAAAAAAATAAAAGATGCCAACCTGATCAAAAGTTATAGCGAAAAATGTTAACATTTGAAAAGGAATGTAAATAAAAGAGGAAATATGTTCGTACTGCTTCAGAGGTCGTGTCTAGTTTATGTTGTGTGTTGGGTGATGGATGTGAAAGGAATATACATGCATGAAGTTTTGTTTTTTTTTTGCTTTTTTTTTTAATTCAGCATTGACAGGGGTTATTTTTAGCACAGGTAAGTGAGTGATTTAAAGCTGAAGACCTGCTCTCACTTCATGAAATGCCCTCCACTGTACCCAATTGCTGAATTTGGCAATGAAACATTATCTGTTTCAGTGACAGATTATCTCCTAATCTGTCACTGCGCCTCCAGAGGGTTCCTCTGATAAGATCAGCTTTCTCAGACAGACAGGACCAGACGCAGCAGTAATGGGAGGAGGCTGCCAGAGCTGAAGGAAAATCTTGTTTATTCTGTCTGGTGGTCCATGCAGTATGGCTGCCACTCTGGAAATGAGAGCGCCAGCATGTGTTACTTACACCTCCCCTTCTTGGAAGCAGGGGTCCACCAAGCGGGAGAAGAGCTATGGCCAAAAGAGGAGGAGGAGGACGTGTGACTTCATCATCGGTGAAGAGCAAAGACAAGCGGGTGGCAAAAAAAAATAGGGGGTGTGTAACTAGACAACGGAGCCAGGCGAGCATGAATGAAGACTCAGATGTGCTGTGACATCATCACAACATAAATTAAGATGATTAAATCTGGAGCTCAGCTTAGACGTTATGGTCTGAATTTACAGTGCCTTTCAATTTCAACTAGCAGACATAATTAGGCTAATTATATACAGTCTTGTTACAGGCTCCGTCAGAGGGTCTGTGCTTTTTTTCCCCCATCGTTTTTCCTCATTAATGAGCCGGCATCCAGTACAATGCCTCTGAACATGCAGCCATTTCCCAGCTGGCTCTGTTTACATGTTTTATGCCGCAAGCAGTCTCGTGTCATTGCAAAGTTTTAGTCTTAGTACTGAGAGTCTATCATCATGGGTTTGATATTTTTAAAGATGACACTAAGATGTTAGATTATACTTTGAATGTCAAGTTCTAAAAGCTGTCATGTTAACAAGACAGACAGAAGACAGACAAGTAAAATAAAGAATGAGATTATTTTAAAAAACTGCCAGTAGACAGCGTATCATATCAAATATTAAACTAAAGATTAATTTTAATCAAATCGTGTATGTTTTAAAATAAATGCTAGCATCATATTTTAAAAGAGCACGTGTACGAGGAACGTTTACCTCTGTGTAGGTCACCTCCATCTTTGAGAACACTGGAACAGCTGCTGCTGTTCTCAAAGGGAAATGGATTCAATTTCTTGCTTGAAAATATTTTTCAGGTCCTCATAAATTCAGCTACTCAGTTGCTCAATTTTTCAGTTTTTTTTTTCTCACAGCTACTTTTCTTCTGTATCTCATTGGAAAGCTTGTTTACTAGAAAATATCCCAAACACGTTACATTGTGATCCACCAAAGGACATTTTGCCTTAAATTTTCAAATAAACTAAGCTCTGGTTAAGTCTGAGAAGCTTTTCAATCATTTTAAAATTTGTATTTGTATTTTTTTCATAATGATAATTTTTTTCTTTAAATGTGTAAAAGTGTAATTTTTTGGCTTTGTTCAGTTACAATAACATCTAAAGTTGTTCCGGAGCCTATGCAGTGTTGAGTCATATCTGGGTTTAATGCAGCGTCTGGTTGCTCCAAAGACCGCTAAATGCTGTGGATTAATATCTAAAACCAATAAAGACTGCATTTACTGTGCATGTCCCTTTCAGACCTAGGATAGGGTTTGTGCACTTTTGCTTTTCAAGCTCGCTGCAGCTTCTCCTAATTTGCGAAAGCATACACTGTAAATACATGAAAAGAAGTGCAAAGTTATTTAAATAAAATCACCATATAACATATTCACAGCTTTTTCAGAGGTTAAGAAAACATCTTTTGCACAGGGTATCATCTATGCAGGAATACAGGAGTAAGTTTTTAAGTCCCACAAGTAGTAGCCATTTCCTCAGAACACCACTGCCTGTGCTTCATTTTCACATTCAACATATTTTTCACTTTGAGTGGAAATGATTTTGATGTTCATGTTTGGGTTTCACTCAAAGCTGTACAGTATAAATGTGTAATTATCTGCTCTGCTAAATGATTTGTGTCACTATAATAGACACAAGGGAGGTTGAATGTGCTTGGCTCTGCAAAATTCTGCAGTTTTAATGCAGATTAATCCATAACTAGAACTTCCATTTATCAAAAATCTTCCTAAAAATTTTGCTTTTCACCCAAAAAGACTTGAATTAATCTTGGAAAGAGTTAGAATTTTAGAATTGTGTTGTTTAGTTGTTTATAAATAGAGCTTAGACATGTTGACAAGCCATCTGGATGAGTCTTTACAGAGTAGTGAGTGGCAGGTCCCACAGGCTCACAGGAGCAAAGAGGTTAACCTGCTCTGTGACGGCAAAAACTGAATCAACATAATTATATTGATCCTACGTCATTTCCATCACTGACCGAAGGTGAAGAGAGTCGATCCTCTACCAGAGATCTGTCAGAGGACTTGGTGCTCAGGGAAAAAGACCATCCAAAAATCTCATCCTCTAAAAGTTGAAGGGGACACGATGAAAATGAAGCGAATGTGCAATGTTTGGTGAAAGAGGAACAGAATAGAAAAACAGATAATCCTCAAAAGTTGATGTGCCTTTTTGTAAAAAATAACTTCTTGTCAGTGTATTGCAAACAACCACCAGTCTCTTGTAGCCCGAACTGATATTTTCAAACTCCTATTGCCACTGATATGCTAAGTGGTTTGTTATTGTGGAGGAAAGAAAGTACAGTGTATGATTCATAAAGCTACAGACGGAAAAAACACATTTGGTTTTCATTAAAGCACATATTTACTGTGGCACTGGTTCAGAAAGTTTATGCAATCTTGTTACTAAATATTAATCCTCAGCTGGATTTATTTGTCACCAGTTATTAAACAGTGTGAGAGTTGGTTATGTAAACCCTTCAGCAGTACAACCCAAAGATTCTTAATGTGTTTAAGGTCAGGATTCATGTCAATCCATGAGTGAAAAGAATGTTTTGTGCTCACTGAGCCTCTCTTTCACACGTTGAGACTAATAAATCCTGACATTGCCTTCTCGGAATATGTCTACTCTGTGGCATCAGGAAAAGTAGTGAATAAAATCAATTGATAAAAAAACATGTTGGTTTAGTTTTTTTCAAGTCATCATCTGGCCTCATTTTGCTAAACCAAGATAACACTACCAATGCTGGCTTTTACAGTAGTTATGAGTGGTATTGGGTGACACAGTTCATCCACTGCTCTTTTTTTTCTAGCTTTTTCACCACTCTTCTTATACATCACATCACATCACAGTACTTAGACTGATTTTCACATTCTGTGTGTGCGTGTGTGTATATGTGTGTGCAGAAATGTTCTTACTCAAGTTTTGCTCTTGATTTTCTTTGATTTAATTTCACCAGACGATCAAATCTCCAATAAGGGCTCTTTGAGATTCTCTTCTAATAGTATTAATTCCTTGAAAACAACAGTTCACCACAGTCCCTCTGTGTTTTCACAATGCATTTGAGAGTTAATGGAATCTTAGCAGTTTCAGCTGTCTCCTCAGCTGTTTGTTTGCTCAATGCAGACCAATAATTTCCTCTTTGTGAAACAGAGTTTCAGATGTTCCCACGACCAACAGGAACCATCTTCTAACAGGGATGCTGAAATAAGAAGCCGCTCTGCATTGGTTAGAATTTGAAATACCTGCAGTAGTTTTCACAGGACATGGCTCATAAAAGCAGAACTTCTTAGCTTTTGGTTGTGGAAGTCTGTGGAAGAGGATCAGCCAAGGATCTCCTGTCTCTGACACTGATAACCTTGAGTAGCCTACCGACTCACTGGGAGGGGTGGCCTTGTAGGGATACGGTGCGCTTGGACCGTGTCCCTTAACTGATCATGGAAAAAGGTCGTTAACCTCTATCTGATATTGGTTGACCTCTCAACTACCCCTCCAATCACCACCAAGCCGTCAGCTTAAATGCAGCACACCTGCTCTGCTTCAGGAAGCTACTCAGAAGACACTGCTCTTACTTCTGCTCTGCTACACTGCTCTGCTTTGCTGCTCTGCTTTGCTTGCTCAACTCAACTGTTTTGTTAAAAGCTTGGAATAGGTAAGTGGTGGTAGGATTGGGACAGTTAAGATCGGGGTACCCTGTACATTCCCTGCACATAGGTGAATTTGATGTTAGATACACTAGGGAAGAAGTTGATGCCACCCACTGTATTAGTTTTGTCGAGTATGTTTGTAGATAAGATTTAGTTAGGGGTTTTCTTTTGTTTGTTTCTGGAATAGATTAGGATTCACATTCAGTTAGGACTTGTTTTGTTATATTGAGTTCATTGATTTGGCACAACCATTGTCCCCTTCCATCCCCACAGGTTCCATAGCTCTTTTCATTTGGTGTGTAAATAAACCTTTTAAATCTTCAAACCATGTACTGTGTCCAGTCCTCCATGTCTGTCAGGTTGCACTCCGTCCAGGGGTCGTAACAAGCATCCATTACAACCAGATATTAAATAAGATAATTATTCTTGGTTCCTCTGCAATTTTTCTAAGAACAGGTAAATTTCTGAAAAAAATAAGTGCTCCGTTTAACTCTGTCTCACAATCACTAATTCCAATCAGAAAAGGGGCAATGATGAATGCCAACCTTGATTATAGAAGAACCTTGAGTCAAGGGAGATATGTCAAGGTCGGAACACCTAGCATCATTTATTGTCAGCCCATCATTTTCCACAGGTAGCGACAAATTCACTCTTTATTAAGAATAGATGAACTCATTTCATTTGCCAAGACGTTTGACTGCTTTTTGAATTATAAGTGCAGGCCTCATTTATGGCAAATAAGGTCCGATATTGTGTGAGCAAAAATCCTTTGCATATGAGAAATATGAATCATTAGTGACAATAAAAGCTGAAAATCTTTTATTGATGATGCATGTGTAATGACATTGCTAACTTTCTCTGTGAGATGGATTTTAGTTGAGGACTGAATCAAATGATAGACACAGGCATTAATACTGTAAACTCAAGTTCTTATTAATGGATTTAATTGCATGTCTGTTCAGAACAGTAGAAAAAGACAGAAAATATCTTACAATTTATTAACAGGCATCCATATCTGACAGTAAGCCAGGGTGGGGTCAACTAATCGGTTAGTAAAAACATGGCTTAAAGACAACAGCTCTTGAATATTTTCCTGTTTTTGTTTGGATAAGAGTTATGTCTTAATGCAGAGAGACAGCGTTGTGTGTGTGTGTCTGCTTCACCTGCTGGGTAAAGTGATGGAAGCTAACCCTGAAGCTAGCTGCAGCTAGTTTGGTTAAACTTACAATTAGTAAGTTGTAAGTTTAACCATTACAATTAGTAAGTTTCATCAAACATCTGAATGTCTCCTATCTATCTATAGTTGCTTCTGCACACAACACAGACTCCAAGCACTTAGTAAAAATGTCAAAGAATGTAAACTACTGGTTGCCTGTTTTTTTTTTTTTTTTAATTCTTCTCTTTTTTTCATTTTATGTGTGAGTCTTTGCGTACATGGCCACAGAAATAATTGGGTTAGAAGTGTACAGTCTCATGTTATTTTGTGAAATGGCCATGAAAGGAGTGTTTATCAGTGTGAAAAAGGTAAACAAGTCTATTTTTGAAGGCTAGAGGCTGTGGTCCTAATTAGGGAAATTACTGTCATCCAGGAGCATGTCTGAGCCCATTACCTTCTTTTGTTTTAGCTATGCCATTTCCCATCTCAGTTTTACCTTCACTTGTTATTTATTCCTCTTTATTGTAATTTACTCACTGTTTGGTTAAGTTTAGGCACAAAATTAATAAACTTAATTATGTTAAACTTGCTAATAATTTAATTACTTAATTGTACTTTATTACAAAAATAATAACACATTCCTGAAAATAGAAAAAACCCCATCTAGTTTGTAAAACAGAAATATAATCATGTAAAGTTTTTTTAAAGGGATTTTTGTGTAACTTTTGGGCACTATGGGGAGTTGAAAAGGTACATTCCCACAGGACAAAAGGCACTGTTATAAAATTAAACGGTTTCCATTTGTGTTTTGTAATCGTGTTTGCAGACCACTTTGACCAGCTAAAGGTGAAGTCATTTGGATTCAGGAATTTTTCAAAAGGTTTTTTCACCACTGAAGGATCGGACCCTACTTGTGGAGGTATGTGGCTGAGTGCACTTAGTTTTATACAGTATGATCCATTTTATTTCCTGGTTATTATGAAAACATCAGCATTAGCCCGTAGTTTTTAGGATGTTACACCATATGCAAATCATAAAACTAAACCAGCCAGTTACTAACCATTTTGTCACTACTTTGATATTTACAAGAATTGTAGGAAATGCAATTTATTGCATGAAGGCCCGCACCACTTGCGCAAAAATGTTAAGGGAGTCATGTTAGCTTTGCTCTGTAGCTGATTAGTTTCAACTACAATAGCTGCATTTAGTCACAGACGTATAGGGCCTACTGCAATGTTCTGAAGCACACTTACTGCTATTGTTTTGAATAAACGGTATTGGAAGAGGTAGAAAAGTAAATCAGTATAGGCCACTTGATCGCTTAAGTGCCGGATCTCCAACCTCTAAGTTAGAATATCTGGTGTCTGAAGAAGGCAGCCCTCTCGTAGCGCTGACACTCGTCAGACACTGTAAGTTGACCCCAGAAATCATCCATCATTACTCACATTAGGCTGATGTTTGGGTCAAAAGTTAGAAGGCATCGTTTTAAAAGAGTTTTCAAACACATTCAAATCCAACACAATAAATTTCAAAGAATTCTTTTTTTTTTTTTTTACTTGACAAGAAACCGCTGTCCTATCATCATTGCCATGTTCTGGAAAAATATGGATTACTGGACTTTCAGAATATGATCACCTTAAAAACAGCTTGTCTAGTATAAAGGTCCTCCACTCTTCTGCTCCCCCACCATTAAAAGAATTCATTAAATATAAAAACAATTCATCAAGAACAACACGAGCCACTGCAAGAGGAGATGTAATCATACTTTTTAGGCGCTCCTTATTTGGTCAGATGACTTTTTCAGTCCGGGGTGGGAATATGAGGAATAGTCTCCCACTGACCCTGAGAGAATGCTCGACTTCCAACTGCTTTAAAGTTCAGCTAAAAAACTGGCTGTCAAATCAAAGCTGCTCCCACTCATAGTTTAGTATAGCTCCGGCTTAACCCTCTGGGGTCTAGGGTATAAATGGCCGGTTTTGGCTACTTCTGATTTTATGCTTGTATTTCACCTTTAAATAGACTTCAACCAGCCTTGTTTGGTATCATTCTTTTCAGCATAATCTCACCTGTGTGGTTTTAGAGGTATTTTGTCATTTTGATTTAATGTATCAAAACGCTGGACTTGAAATCACACAAAAAACACAAAATCCGAATGGAAAAATGTTTAATATATCACTGTCAAGACTACAAGTATGTGTAACGAACCATGTTTACAATTTAGAATCTAAATATAGATTGTAAATTTTAAAAAATTATGTATACATTTGGAAAATAACTGTTCGATTCAACTTTTAACATTAAAATGCAATGAGCACCTCAGACGGGTTTAAAATACAGCATTGCTCAGACAGCTGGACTTCCTGCTCCAAATTCACAAATATTTTCATTTTTTACACAGAAATCTAAAACAAATTCACTATTCTAAACACTGAGCACAATAACTTCAAACTTCAGACACATTAACTGTCACAAATCTGTTAAATCTCCAAACCTTTTCATTTCCCATATCTTCCCTCTCCCCCCTAGCAACTGAATGACATGTGCTACTTCACAGTTTTTCATTGGTTGATGTGGTGATTTTTCCACCAATAGGAAGCTCTGTTGTCAGAAGAACTTGTTAGTTTCTGGTTATTGCCCATTAGCTTGAAAAGTCAGTTTTTGCAGCTTTTTTCTGCATCAAACATCACGGTAACATACATGAAAAAGTGTGACGTACATTTCCGCTCATAGGTTTGGTTTTACTTGGTCAAAAAACATGATTTAAAAACGGCGTTGTAGAGTGAAGCCTGCCCTGTTCAATAAAGTTGGAATGGAGAAGCTACGTCGCTGGGTCTCGCTGCTAGGTCGTCTTATATCGGCGATGTAAAAAAGACGCGGCGGCGCATCCAATGACTCCTGAGAGTTAAAATGGCATTTTAATTGTTAAAATGGCAATTCAATATTTAAAATGTAAATTTAAAATGTTAATTTAAAATGGCAACAGAATTGTCAATTCAGTATTTAAACTGGCAATGCATGTGTTAATACATCAGCGGCCTCTCTTGGCCTTGCATGCTGCCCACGCGTTAAGTGCACCAAAATTCAATTTGACATGCTATCTGTCAGGTCTCCCATCAAGGCGGGTCTTCTTTAACAGTGTCACTGCTGTGGCTGCCAGGTATTGGCTATTCCTCCACCGGAGATGCCCACCAACACAACCTGCCAGAACCACAATGGCGGAGTGTGGCTGGGAAACCGGAGAGTAAAAGAACAAAGAAACTAAGCAAGAAAACTGAGTTAGTTGTCCGCGTGAAGCGCTGGGACGTTCAGCCCATACAGGTCTGTCTCAGAAAATTAGAATATTGTGATAAAGTTCTTTATTTCCTGTAATGCAATTAAAAAACATGAAATGTCATACATTGTGTATTCATTACAAATCAACTGAAA
>JAVQJG010031200.1:0-18358 GCA_036024015.1 Craterocephalus amniculus
CTTTATTTAAGCAGCTGTTTGGGGGCAGACTACAAGTTGAGCCTGAGGTAGAAATTGCGCACCAAGTTGGCCCGCAGCTGAAGGATGGAACAAGAGCAATGATCGTGAGGATGCAGCGCTACATGGTACGAGAGGAGATTCTGAAAGTAGCGCAGAAGGAGCGTAAGTTGAAGCTTGGAGAAATGACACTTCAGATCTTCCCTGACCTGACTGCTGAAGTGGCAAAGAAAAGAGCTGCGTTTCGGGATGTAAGAGAGAAGCTGAGGAGAGCTAATGTGAGACATGGAATTATCTACCCGGCTACATTAATTATAGGCTAACTATCCGGACCGGACAGTCAAAGAAGTTTGTGGATCACCGGAGGCGGAGGAGTACTGGGATTCGGTGATAAAACCTGACCTACAGACTCGCAATTCGGACTGAGTAAACTCTGATAAGGGAAGATTGCAGGTATAAAGTAAGACTAAATGACTAAAGTAATGACTATTGGTAAAGAGTTGAGTTGAAGGGTGGAGGATTCATGGGCCAGAGTGGTCATGATTAAGAAAATCAGTTCTTGTCTGTATTTAACTAGGAAGCTTGTATGGCTGCCTTGTTATATTAACGTGATTTGAGTTAAAAGGGAAAAGAATAAGAACCAAACCTTCTAGTCTAAACGTAGATATTTATTTTAGGTTATGGAAACAGGCTCCGGGAGGTTATTTAAAAATAAATACATTTCAGTTGAGAAAAATTAAATAGACCACTAATTAAATGATAGGAAGGGGCTTGGCTGCGTTTCTTGTATGTAGGCGAGTGGCAATTTTGGTGACACTATTAAATGTTGGTAAATGTATGTGTTGGTTTTCATGCATGTTTTAATGTTAAGTGTTGTCTTACTAGCTCCACACATGAATCTATGAAGGTTAGTGTTAGTTTAGTCTTACTTTAGTAATGGTGTTTATTGTTTTACTTTGCGTTCTTTTTGTTAGTGATTTGTCTGAGGCCATGGCCTGTGTAAATATTATTGTAAATAAATACCTTGAATTTACACTTTTTTACTTTTTCTTTCTCTTATGTTTACGACCCCTAGGCCTAGACACAACTGGGTCGTAACAACACCAGAGAGATTAAACCAGTGATCGTCCGATGCTGAACGGCAGCTTTCGGCATCTGGAGTGGGATGAAACAGAGGAGAGGCGTGAGGTGATTAAAGTATTGTTCTGGCCCCGTGAGGCCTATCAGCCATCTCTTTACATACTGTCTTCACCCAGGAAATGCCATCCCACCCTTTCTCTTGTCTTAATCACACGAGGCTGTGTAGAAACAGCTGGTCTCAATGTCAATGCAGGACTGCCGCACGGATCTGCTGAAAGATGCTGCAAGGAGACAGATGCTGACAACTAATAGCCATCGCGGCAGAGATGCCCTCCACACAAGGCTTTGTGTGCTTGCTGGGACAACGTTACTCATGACCTTTTACCTGCTTGTTTTGACTTCAGTTCAAATCTGTATATCCTATTGTAATACTTGTGTCATGGCTGACCACATGGTCTACAGTTCTGCAAGCTTCATTACCAGACACCACAATTTTAACAAACAAAATGTGAGTAGGGGTTGTGGATGTACGTTCGTAGGGAGGGAATTGGTAAAAATGACGGATCATTTTGAAAACAAGACTTATATTGCTTGGTTTAGTTACCTTACAGGATAAAGGGGATGAAATTAAAGATTTCTGTTAAACACCAGGAAAGTTATTAGAACAGAATAACAAATACTGTACAACAAATACTGGAGCTATCTCGAAAATTCCTTTCTCTATCACTCACATGTATGACACGAAAGATGAAAACAGACCCCAGGTTAAAAAAAAGCGAAATTCTCCTTAAATACACATACATAAACAGCTTCATTAAATCAATAATTCGTCATCCCTGACAGCGAAGCACATCCTCCTACCTGCCCTGTTAGTACAGAATACCCAACTCTTAATAAAACTCTCACACACACAAACATACACACAGAACAAGGTCACTTTGGGCATCTGTGTGACCAGCGGTGTTAAATATTTGGAATGGAAGTTGCACCCGATGCCACTTCAAATAAAAGCCCCGCACCAAACGCTTGTCAACAGGATTTGGTGGGTTTGCCAGTTATTTACATTCATTCAGTCACTTGCAGTCAGAGGAGTTCACTTTTTTGGCTCAGGACAAACCAGATGAGCAACCAGGGGTGGGTTGCCTTAGTTTATTGAATCATGGTGAAAATAGTTATTGACAAACACACATATGTAAAAGAGTTCAGTGCAAGAGTTAGGAAGACGACAGGATGAAGGTAAAAGCAGCATGAGGCGGCAAGATGTATC
The DNA here is from genome assembly GCA_036024015.1 of Craterocephalus amniculus. Classification (NCBI taxonomy): domain Eukaryota; kingdom Metazoa; phylum Chordata; class Actinopteri; order Atheriniformes; family Atherinidae; genus Craterocephalus; species Craterocephalus amniculus. The sequence continues at coordinate 2,345 of JAVQJG010031200.1, forward strand.
CCACATCATTTCCTATGAGGAGAGACATATATCCAGATGTTGCATCTAAATTCTGTCTGTCTGACTCCTTTAACCACACATGCATTAATATAGTATGACATTATGATTTGCATTGCATTTGCACTTTGTTTTCCCCTTAATGATTTATTTATCTTCATTGAGTTATCCTATAGGCAAAGACAGTGAAGTACGCATGATGAATACATGACAGTAAATAAACAGGGAAATTAAAGGAGGACTGGAAAAAAAGCGATGAGAAAAAAAGGGGCTTGGATGGAAATGTGGATATGTTTTCTAAATGAAAACACTTGCTTTTTTCACAGCCATTACCACTCGCGCAAACACCTCTTTCTCTCTCTCACACACACACACACACACACACACACAAACAAGCCTGTCCCATACTTTAGCTGACCATCAATCTTCACTGACACATTATTAAGCATGATTGCACTGGTGGGTATATCTAAATCGAGAATGGCTGCCTGTTGATTTACACAAACACACTGACACACTGACATACACGTGTGCACATGCACACACCTCCCTTGTAGTGTTGTGTTTTTCAAGTGTCATGCAGCTATCAGTCATGCTTTTAGGGAAATACATTTATAACTTCACATCTCCATTGTACTGCCTCAGTGTAGATGGAAGCCGCCTTGGAGGGACACAACATTGGTGTGACCAAAGACGTAACATGACAAACTCCGCCTGCCTGCAGGCCCAAGGAACAAACAGGATTTTCCCAAACCAAGAGGGGGAAAAAAAAACCTGCAGGAAAATCTGTTCAACACAAACGTGCTTCATGCAGTAGAAGTTAAAAAGGGGGGAGCACATTTTTTAGGAAGCATGGCAAGTTTTGTTTGAACACCAAAAGAAATAAGAAATTGTTCATTTGTTGGTTTAAAAATCTCTTAAAACACAATGTTTCTATGATGTTCCTTTGCTACTACTAGTAGTAAAGGTTTATTTCTGATCAGATTTACTGCTTTGATGCAGGTTATTGCACATTATGATTTATTAAATTCATCATATCACTATTAAGTGTTTTAAATTACATTACAAAATTGTGAACAATGTTTTGAAGGATTTTTTCTCTCTCTGAGGGTTTCTTTCTTTCTTTCTTTTTCTTATTCAGTGATTCTACATTTTAATTCTTTTTTATTGCTCTCTGCACCCCTCTGCAATGTTTCTAAAGTTTGTAAATAAAGGACCTTAAATGTTCATGTACATGAAATGTGCTATTCAAATGAACTTGCCTTGCCTTATATTAATCTCTAATTTAATGATTTTGTCTTTTTGAAAATATTGTTTTCATATTTCAAACTTCAAGTGGCAAAAGAAGTAGTGATAGTGGTATAGATTAAAAAGCCTCAAGTGGTATTGCCCACCCAAACAACAGAACGGAACGAATTGGTAGAGCGTCAAAAAATACTTCCTACCAATTATGTAACATTTGTCACAAACCAGCTTTTTTGGTCATTTCTGCATCAACAGGTCTGCTCTCATTCTGTCTGTTTAATTTAACTTAACATCCACAACAGTAAGCTAATAATCACATGAGAAAGGGAGGTTCTCAATCAGTGTGTATAGCTTTCTCATGTTTCCCCACAAATTTGGTGGCAAGGGGCCTTTCTTCATTTGCAGTCTGACGGCTTTGTTGCAGGGGGGTGTCCCTGCCGGCTGCCGCTGACGGCTGCAGAGAGGCAGTGGAGTGACTGACGACTCTTAGACCATCCGTCTGTCACACAGAGTGATGACTGTGAGACACTCGCTGACAGATCGGGCGAGACGAGAGGAAATAACAGAGGAGGAGGTTGAGGACAAGGAGGGAAGCCTGGCAGCTTTGTCTTTCACTCTGGGAAGATTTGGGAAATGGGGACAGCAGAAAAAGACTCGAAAGTGCTCTGGTGGGCGCTCTGTTGCTTGCGGATGATCAGCAAACACAAACTTGTTGACAATGTTTTTAAGATGGATAAAAAGCTGAAAAAGTGCCCCATTATGCTTCATTAAGCTTTCATCCACCTGATCTTGGTGAATGTCATCGATGATTGTCTGCAGCCAGTGTGAAAGCTCTCAACCTGCGACATAATGAACGGCTCTAATCAGACAAGTCTGTAATCAGCAAGTATCTTAATTATGCTTGGGAGGGTTGCTGTAGAGTGGTGCTCTGCCACACTTCAATCAGTAAAACCACAACCAACCACATTTTGATTGATAGATCTATTGATATAACCTCTTGATTAAAAGCAGGGACACTGATGGGCACTTCTAAGGCACTTTTAAATGGGAGCATTACTCACAAAGTAAACAAGGCTTGACGCCATCAGCTGAGAATATAAACTCTTTTTCAAAATGTTTATGGAGTAGATTAAGTGAGGGTGAGGATTATTTTCTCATAAACAATCTGACATATTTCAGCTACTAGGAGGGTTAACCCCTGCTACACATGACCAAGAAAACCGTTTTTATGTGGCCTTGTTTTTCAGACTCAGAGGCTACATATTGTTGTGATAGTTGTGTGGTCCTCTGTCTTTTTAATTTAATTTAATTTAATTTAATTTAATTTAATTTAATTTAATTTAATTCAATTTTTATTGGGTTTATTGATATTGTTTCATTGTGTAGCACTTTAAAACAGAGACTTGCTCTGTTTTAAATATTCTTGTCTTCATTCACCTCCACCTTTCCACGTCATGCTCAAAAGTTCAAACTGCCCTGAGTATACACACATACTGGAGAATGAAGTGGAATGTGAGTAGAAATATGTTCAATTTTACCAAAGGGAGCCATTCATTAAGTATTCAGTGGATGTATTTCAATTACATTTTTGATCTAGTCAGAATTTCACTCGAATTTTACATTTGTTTACTCAAAAATACCCGCAAAAAATGTCAGCATGCAACGTAAATACCAGGCTTGATATCAGCATGGTGATGTTGTTCTCTTCATCTTATATCAATTCAGTTCTATTTTTCCCAGTCTTCCAAACCTGCGTCCAATTGATGCAAGGTTAAGACTTATCCAAAGCGAAATTTGCACCTTGCACTGCGGAAAATTTAAATTTATTTGCATATCCTTGGTTTCAGAGCAGTCAATAATCCAAGTGCCAGGAAAAGTGCCTCTCCAGGGGTCACACATGGGTTTCCCTCTCAGGTTTGAGTCCTCCAGGCCCAGCAAATTAAGCAAAGGTGCAGCGGAGAGACACATTAGCATAAACTCTTCCTCCTTCTCCCTGCTTCTCTTCCTCCTCTCTTTTCTTGCCCTTCACACATTCACACATTCACTGACAAGTCCTATTTCCTCCATGTTGAAACTAATTGGCCTGCCTCAGAACTGAGCTTTTACAACACGATAACTTTCTTCTTTTCGTTTGGGCTCAAGGCAGTTCAATCATGAGTTTAAGTAGAATTTTTATTCCATGCATTGTACGTGAAAGATCCTTCAGTTTGAATAAAATAGAGTCTGAGTTTTGTGTGGAAAGTAGCCTTTGGCTTCACTGCAAAATTTGCAGTTCATACCATCTTAAATCTCGTCAGTCTTATTTTGGTATAAAGAGATTATCACGTGCCGTCTAAAAAAAACCCTGTGATAAATTTCAAAACAAACCATGTAACTTGCCTTACCTGGTTAAGCAACACTATACTGGGCTTACCAGCATGCAGGAATAATTTTATCAACAGGTCTTATTTGTATTATTTAGATGTGACTAATTTAATTGGCTTGTGTCTTTCTTATCTTATTTAAAGATTTTTATGTGCTATGATGAAAATCCAACAGCCTGACTTACAAGGTTAAATTAACATCAACTGCACAAAAAGCCAAATTTAACAGTTTTTAATTAAACATAATTTGGCATAAATTTCAACAATGCATTTTTAAAGTGTTAAGATAATGAGTCAAAGGCATAAAGGATGCCATTAACGTTAACAGAAGTGTTGGATGAAGTGTGTTTGCTGTTTGCAGGATACACTCGGTGCTAACATCAAAATTTTCTACCCTGAGAAAGAAAAACTTACTACTACTGTTCTACTTTGTTCTACATGTTCTACTTTTTCAGAGAACATGATCACTGTGCTTACTATGGCTCATTATTATTCTGCAGGATCACTGACACAGGCTGAAGCAAATAGTAAGAAGACTTTAAAAGTCTCATGCTGTGGTTAACAATCCTTTAAAACCTCATTTTTTTCCTCAGTTTTTGCCATGAAAAAAAGCATCGGGCTTTAGAAAAGCTTGGGGTATGAGTCTGCCCTCTCATTCACATATAAATGTGTTAATTTGGTCCTTTCTACTTTTCAGCCTGCCAGCATCTGATAACTTTTGTCTTATTTAGTTGGACTTTACAGTGGGCAAAATCATTCAGCTACAGCCTGTAAGTCTGAACTTGAGACATTTTCAAGAAGAGGCTACATTATACAAGATAGCATGCAAATGGAAATATTATAACTGTCATGTGTTCACTTTGTTGCTCACAGGCAACCACTTGACTCCAAAGGGGGGGAAAGTTGCCCAAACCCATTTTTTCAAATTCCAAAGTGTTCTGAGGGTCATAAGAATACTTAAAATGAAACAAAATATAAATAAATTGCGTGTCCACTACAGTGGACATGGGAACTCCTTTCATGTATAACACTATGTGAAATCATGTTTACTTTTTTAATTTGAAGATGAATTATCAATTGCTTGTCACTGAGGAAGTTGTATTTATTTAATTTTAATGTTTTTTCTCCCCAAAAGATCCAGCAGTTACATACAGAAGAACCTACTTTCCTTCTTCCCATGAAACATTCTTGTAGTAATGGATGCTATTATTACTTGAAAAAAAGGATGTTCTCAGCACTCGAACTTTACAAGTGTGGTAACATGTAAAAGCCTAAATGCCCTATTTAGAGGACAAAAAGAGTTAGTGCTATAGCATGCAGGGGAACGAAGATATTCAGGTTTAAAAATGTCCTGCACAGAGATCAAATTTGAAATACTCATAGTCAGGAGGGTCTTGCTGCTCTGCAGCTTCAGAGCTGCAGCTGCCTGAGATGCCAGAGAAATGGCCTGGAGGCACACATGCATGTTTCTAATGTTCCAGTATTTTTAAAATGAATACTTAATTATTCTAATATAGTTTTTCCACCACTCCAACAGCTGCTCAGAGCAGCTAGCTAACTGCACTCATCAAATCACATAATAGCTATAAAGCACCATCTCAAGCAAGTTTTCAGGATTGCTTCATAGTGACGTGTAATATAAAGGCTTTCTGATGTCAGTTTTCTGAGGTTCCATGTATTGTTCTGCAGGTTAAAAACAGAAAAGTTCCGCCTTGCGGTATTAAATGGGGATTTTTCTCTTTAAAAAAATCAGTGGACATATTTACAAAGTCAAATTTAGGCACAAAAAGGAAAATAATGGCTTATTAAAAAATGAGAGAAAAGCGAGAGGTAAAAGAAGAAAGTTTTATCATAATCATCTTTGCCTTTCTTGGTCTGTAACTGCCTCTGCCAGCCCACCCTCACCATCTGTACCACATAGACACACACTTTCTTCTTCCTCTCCCTTTGCAAATGATTAAAAGAACTTCCATAGGTCTCAGCCATAATAACCTCCTAAAACAGTTCATTAAGTCTGTGGCTTGGAGCTGACAGACTCGGCTGCACATCTCAACAGGTCTGGACAAATAGACACAAACATCTTCACACGCAAAGAATCTCACTCAAAAGGTAATTTCTGAAAACCTATTTTCTAGAAAACAAACAAACATAATATGAGGAAGGGCGATCTTCTTCTTTGTTTGTCCAACAATCACCTTCAAGGGTTCACTCTAACACTGAAAGATGAATGATGAAGAGTTTTGATTGGTCCTCTGACCATCTGCGTGTCACTGTCCCCTCCCCTAATTGACTTCCTGGTGTTTCCTCCCACAGTGATAATCTCCAATCAGCCATCTGCCGTGTCATCTCTGTGCGCCACCACTCTGCCCTTCCCTCCATCCCCTCACCATGTCACCGCTTCCCCCCCGATGGTGATGTCAAGATGCGATATTCTCTCAAAGCAGCCATTAAACAAAACGCCATATGAAAACAAAGCCCTCAGTCAGTCTCACCCCGTCCTTTCATCCACAATTTATGAGTCACAACATCTACAGTAAGAGGTTGTGTATTTTGTGGAAAAGCCCTCCTGTGATGGACGTAATAGGCCAGGACAGATGGCCACCCCTCCCACCCATCCCACCACAGCGCACACACACATTTGCATGCGCAGACACACGCCTGAAGCACAGCCCGAGCGTTTGGTCGCGGTTGTTGTTTCCTGTTCCAGCCGTAGCCTTATTCTGTCGCTCAGAGCAGCAGGAGAGAGCTGCATCTGGGCTGTTTGCTTGTGATGCGGGTACAGAAATAGAAATGAATGAGTGCGTGTTTGAAGCGACCATTCTGCTCTCTGACATTCCTCAGTTAAGAAATAAGTCGTCTGGGACCGTGCTGGGCTCTTTTGGTGTTGGGTCTAACAAACTGGGGATGCTTTTCTATGTTGGCAGGGCAACCACAGGTGTGGGAATGTTCGGCTGAGAGTGGATGAAATCAATTTGCCTTTTTGACAGTTACAGAAAGTTGTGTCCAGTGGAAGCTTATCATCATGTGATTTAAAGAGAACCATGACCCATGATGTGGAGAAACATTTAATGTAGAAAAACTTCAATTTATAATTTGTTGACTGAGCAGAAAACGCTGCTGTGAATGAGTCAGAAAAGGCCATTGGTGTGGACTGGCAGTTTATGTTTATCTCTGTCTAAGCCACATAGCTTAGCATTGCCAGTGTTAATCTGCGAAGGGAATAAATATAGGATTCAATATAAAGTGCTTTTTAAATTTAATTTATTATCATTATTATTACTATTATTACTATCATTATTATTCTTATTATTATAGGCCAATGTCAGTTTCTATGCTATAATAATGGATTAGAGAGAAGCCACACACATGCAAACGGCACACACAAAGTCCAGTTTGACCCTCTCCCCGCCAAGGCTCAAACTAGTGACCTTCTTGCTGTGAGGCATCATTACTTACCTCTACAATAACTTTATTTATTTATCTGACAGATGAACTGTGATAAAAACTTCAGCTGGAAAGTGACTGCGATGAATCTGGGAACAAATTGCATCATATAAGCATGATCGGTCTAATGAAAATGCTTCCCACCAAACAGTCATCATCCAGAGGCTTTCGTCATGTTAATTAAATATTCCCAAATATTCTTTGAAATATGAGCCCGTAAACCTCAGATGTTTTCCAGATTAATGATGTGACAACTTTTTCAGTTATTATTATTCATAACTCTGGCAAACCAGACTTCAGCATGAAGTCAACATTCTTAATTAGTGTCTTTTTTCTTATTTATCATGTCTTATTTATGTTTTTGACATTTCAAAATCATGAAACTCTAAAGAAGACAATCAATTTTACTTTTTTTTTCTTACCTATTCTTTACTCTTTTTATTCCACATTTTTCTGGAGGCACTGCATCAGAGTCAATAATTTTATACACAAAGTACTTTATTGTTGTAAATCTGTCAGTAAGGTAGCTTCAGCTGAGAAAATAAAGCAACATCTCTACTTCGCCATTTATGAAGTTTTTTTTAAAAATCATATCTCAGAACACAGAAAGCAGCGTTCTCTAAGGACTCCTGAGATTAGATATTGATGACTTCTCTACCAAGGTTTAAACTCTGTTTCGTAAAGCTCGAGGCTAAAACTGTCCAAAATAAGCCACACAATACAGGTCACTGTGTCTGCTTGAAAGCTCACATTTATTATTTGGCAGAAAATTGTATTTGTTCATGCTTATCCCGAGTTTTATAAGTAAGAATTTAGTTTTCTACACAGGCAAAGATTACAGTAGTTCTAATGTTCAAAGACCAGAAGTCGAGCCAGAAGGAAGGGTCTACCAGTCATTATGGAGAAATCGAGCCCCTGCTACACGTACTTTGTTTCTGTGCACATGTTTCTTGGTTTGTGTCTGTAAACATTTAAGTTTGTCATTAAATTTTGTAATAATACAGTATTTTTGACAAAGAAGAAAACATGTTGATCATTATCTTTTACTGAAGGTGGCCTCAGGTTAAAGTAGCTAAAGCCAAAATAAAGAAATGACAAAAGCTTTAGTTAGAAGCGTGGTGGAATAATAATGCAACGACTGAAAACAAGAGGATTAAAGTCTAAATGACTAATTTGCAAAGACAAGCAATATAACAGCCTTCAGCCATGTTTTCTGGGTTTGAGGCCATAGTATGCAAAATCCATCATGCATTATTAATATGTTTTATATTAAAAGTAATATATGCACACTCGCTGCATCTCCCATTACTGAGGGAAAGTGGAGCTTTTGATTAAACACTTCATGTGTTTGGCAAAGAACGTGTTTGTGCAAATACTAAGGCAACAACCAGAAAGATGAAAGTACATCTTAATAGCAGTAAAGCAATTAAGCAACTTTTATAGTATGCATTACGTGTTATATGGAACCCTGCTGTGATAAAACTTCTATAAAGCAAAGAGTTTTATTTTTATTTTATCATGGCACAAGCCAGATTTAATTTCACATCACCTTCAGCCAACACAAAACCACATGGAAATGCCTGATATTCACATATTCACAAACTAAGTTATCACAAAAACTGCAAATTTTCAATAGTTTTAGTACAAACTTATGTAGTTATTGTACATTAGCCAAACCTGTTACAACAGTATTGTCTTACCACAAACTTTATCACATCCAAAATTAAAGCTTAAGTCCTGGTTTTTATCCAGGGGTCCTGGTCAGGTTGAGGCGGTTTGGTGGAGAATTTTGTTCTCATCTTGAGGCCACAAGAAGAAAATGATGTAATTTTGTCATTGCGGCCCTGGTTTGGGAGTTCTTGCGCCTTATTTTCCAACACCTGAACTGTGTGTGAATTGTGTGAATAGTTTTACTGAGCAGCTGAAAAAAGGTGGTCAGAATACAGGAAAATTTGTACAGCACATGTAGCACATTAAGGCAAGGACACATGCACAATCCCAGCTTGCTATAGGTGACGTTTTTTGCTAAGTATGAAATAATACCTCATTCCACATATGTTTGCAGGGCCTCCAAGTTCTAGTGGAGTATTTAATAAGTTGAAGCCGGAGCAATACAAGCATCAGCTACATAATGTGAGGCCCTCCTTCAATTATAATGAAGAAAAATGCAGGTGGGTGGTATAAAACAAAGGATGGGAATGGTGCACTTTCAACAATAACAGTTTTTTATTCTTGTGAAAAAAGTTTTTGCCTTTTCAAAATCACCAAAAACTATACATTCAGCAGACTTTAAAACGGCCAGACTGAGGTTCACAGAAACAGAGATTTTTCTCCTTTTTAAAAAAACTGTTTTTCCAGCTGGGATGTATAACTTCTGGCCAAAATATGTTTAAAAAGCAGCATGTTTACATTGTGATTAGTGACAACACTACTGCTGCCAGTAAGTAAAATCCTGTCCAACTATTTCACCATTTTGTTCTTCTCTAAACAGCAGGGGCTGATCTACAAAACTTGGGGGGGCCCAGGCAGGAGCCTAGATCAGGAACAGGGTGGCATTTTTAAATGAGACATTTTTTTAAAACAGTCTACATCTTACGAAATAATCAAATAATTTTTCCCTCCGCCAGTGCAGATATCAGCAGTGTTGATTTGTCTGTCCATCTGTCTGTTAGCATCATAACTAAAAAGGTCCAGAAAGATTTTGATTAAATTTTTAGAAAATTTCAAAAGTGGATAAGAAGCAAATAATTAAATTAAAATTAAATTGGTCTTCAGATGTAAAAAGTTAAGTAAAATGTGTGAATGCAAATTGCTAATGATCATTATTCTAATAAGCATTTGTTTACTTTGTTTCAAAAAGGCGTCTTTCATCAACAAAACACATATCTCAACATGATTTTGCATCCTAAAATGAATCACTAATGCCAGCGGTCATGTTTTTATCGACTGTGTCTTCCTACAATTTTCTTTCATTATGTAAATGTTTTTCTTCCACCTGTTGAGTTAATCAGGAACCAGTTTCACAGCAGAAGACAATCAAGTTAGTCGTGACTCGTGAATAGGTTTGTGGAGTTCTTGTCTACCTGTAAATAATTCCAAAGACCCATCTCGTCTCACATCAAATATTTAAGTGGTAATAAAGTTAGGATTGATTAGAGGACGTGCCCCTGTATTTGGATGCCCAAGGCAGGATGGAACCAATAAGAAAGGTAATTAGATGAAGAGGAATGAGAGAAAGCTCAGGACTGAGACTGTTTATGTCTCTGAGTTGCTTTTTACAGACAATAATAGTAGCAACTCCTTAAACTTAGAGATGGCAACTCAAAAGCTTTCATATCATGTCTGTGTAAATATATGTGCAGAAATGTAATATCTCAACAATAGATCCAGTCTATGTGTGTGTACGGTTGTGTGCAAAAACACACACTACCTACCCAATTATTTGATTATCTGATACATTGTTCAGATATAAAATGCCCTTGTAAAGTACATGTGTGCCATCTAGTGGTAAACCACAATAATTAGTCTGCTTTTAGGCATCACACCTGATCCAGAATACTTTCAAGTGTGAAACAGAGTGTGAAGGATAACAAGACATACAAATGAGGCTATATTTGTGTGCACTGTAGTACAAAATTTGGCTGTTCCTGATCGCACGTGCTTCCTCAGGTTGTGGCACTTTTTCTAAAACCACTAATGCATTTTCCATCCTGTGAGGATGTAAGGATGGGTCTCAATTTGTACAATAAACATGAGACCGGGGCGACTAGTGTCCTGCAAGTCAGAGTCTTTTCCTCTGGAGAAAAAACACATCTAAAAGGTGAGAAAATCCATGTGACCTGATTTTTCAGTTTGCTCCCTTATGCTTTTTCCTTACAACTCTTTTAAGTGTCAAACATGTGCAACGCTTAAAAGTTGACTCCAATGATTGTAGCACATGTAGCCCAGCAGACAACACCATAGACTTCCACAGTCTCACCTCATCTGTTTTACCTCTGTGGCTCCAGCCACATAGTGTCAACCATAAAAAGTATTGTGCAGAATCTCATTCTGTTAAAATAACCGTCTTTCTCCATTATGTGCCAGCAGTGGGATAATCTGTGAGAGTAAGAGATGTTTCAAGAAAACAGGAAAGAGGGTGATAACAACTCATCATTGGGTACAGTGGCAGTAAAAAATGTTCTGAACACAACAAAAAAAACAGGAAACTTCCAGCAGATCAAAGTCGTTTTTGTCAAATAACGCAATCACACACCTCAACGGGGTCATGAGGAACAACCAAGAATCATTCCTTTTGAGTCTATTTTGAAGGTTTATTCTGATGGATCTGCTTTTGTCATGGGAACTTTCCATTGAGGAAAAGATATTCTTTGTGAGGCATCTGGATTTGATTTTATATTATGGAGGAAAGTGGGAAATGTAGTATTACTTCTAACAGAAATAATGTTTTCTATGAAGGAGGAACTAAAAACTGCCAACACTGATTGGTTTTCATAATGGAAAAGTTTTCTATCTTCTCACTCAATAAATCAGATTGGTTTATAAATAAGTATTTTAGTAGGCTATTCAGTATTTTAGTACTCTAAGGGTTTTTTTGTTGCCAAAAGTTATTTATTTATTTTGTAGTAAATTGTAATTCTATTAAAGCACCACTGCATGCTTTTTTAGCATTAAAATTTCATGCCTCCAACCCATATTGATGGCACACTAACTTTTGTTATGAACATGCCCGTGGCCACCACAGAGACCACATTTTAAATTCTTTCCTATTTTTTTCCATTTGTATCTCTATTAGTTCTAAGACAAACAACATCCAGTGCAAAATGTCCAAACACAAAACAACATTGACAAGATCCGAAGAGAAAAAAAGGGACGATGGGAGTGGCGCGACAGGTGTTTTAACTCACTTACTATTATGTTATAATTTCACACATTTGGTTTTCTGTACATAAACTTTTTCCCACTAAAACTTGATCAACTGATAAAACTCATAATATCACCTTAATTTTCTAACGTAAGAATCATTAGGGGTCCATTTATTCCAAAATTTCTTTTTTATCAAGCATTTTAATGGTTAACTGTTAATTGACTGTTTTGATCATCTTCCATCCACTACTCATATTAAAAATACCATTTTTGGTTTTCAAGTGTCTCACCACAATCCTACAGCATACGAACAAGACAAGTTTGCATCGCTGAACCTATTTGACTGATATTATCTTTTTTCTGAACCTTTACCTACTTTGCATTAAGCTGGTCTTTGGACTATTTTTACCCTAAACATACATGCAGCAATATTAGTGTAGTACCTCCCAACTGCATGTATGTAAATAAACTTCTGATTCTTTCACACCTCCAGCATCCCACAGAATCTTGAAGTTTCAGTCGCCACCTTATCTTCTACGAATGATCCTGTGCCTGATCAATCGCATTCATACCTCTCTCAATGTCTTATAGCAGGATTCAACATTTTTTAAGGAAATATTCTTTCTTTAAATCAAAATGAGTCTTGATGGACTCACAACAGTACTAAAGGTAAACAATGTAAACACTTAACAGCCAGAAAAGCTGGAGTATTCTTTCATATTTCATAGTTTCTTGTTGGAATAACCAGCTTTTTCTTTGAATTACAGACACACACAGGTTGAAGATATTTATTTTATTAGTTAAAGTTAATTACAAACATATCCAGATCATTAAAACATAGGGTAGCAGCACTGAACGAGGCCGTAATCAAAAATGAAATCCATGTGCTGTAGAAAAGAACATTCTCAATATTTCAAGCACTTGTGAACAAGACGCCAGCAACAGCATCGTCATTACCTCAGATTCAGATTTTTCTGTCATTCTCTCCTTCTCCTGCCAGATGAACCAAACCGGTGCTGAACATTTCACCATAAGCATGTGAAAGTGAAACAAAACTGCTTGATTTCTGTGAGCTTTAAAACTGACCAACAAAGAGGAAAACAGAACAGAACTGGCTGAAATCCAAAGGAATTGTGAAGATGTTTACGGATTTGAGAATTTCCCACTGGGAAATTAATCCTGGAAGGTCACATTTGGGACACGGAGAGAGGTGAAAACTAAAGTAATACTTTATTTATTAGCATTTCTAGTTGCATGTCATTAATTGTGTTACACATACAATACGGTCCAAGTGCTCATTAACTTTTAGTACAGAGAGACTGGTGTGTTTGTGGGAAACACTACAGAAGGCTGACTAACATGTTCACTAAACAGACTGCACAGGTTTTCTGAACGTGTGTACTGGAACAGTGTTTTTAATGTTGATCAGACTTCCGGGTTTGATTAAGTCCATCTTTTTTCTTTTTATTCCAAAACATTTTGGCCGCAGTGTTTCCGATTGTTAAGCCGTCACAAAAATGTGTGAAACACTCTGGTCTTCAGACTCTTTGTTCGAGGAACGTTCCTTGTCGAGAACTTAATCACCTTAAAAAAATTGGAACAGCTGCCCAGACTGAAGAATGGGAACCAACGTGTTGCCCGTTTGTTCCCGTGAAGGTTCCAGAAAGAGGAGGAGCAGCGCTGGAAGTCCTCGATGCTGACCACATACTGACCCGGACCCCAGCGTGACACGCGCACCAGAGTTACCGAAGAGGCAAAACCGCACGTGTGAGGAGAAATGCCATGAAACACAGACTCCCCGGGCCTCATGGACGCTCCTCTCTCCCAGATCATCCCAGCCTCCTCCGCCACCGCCATGCCGCTGAGGTTACAGAGGGCCTGAAGGCACGCCTCCTCCAGGACTTCCCTGTCAGGAAACCGAAGGAGAATGGCAACAAGACGAGGCACGGCACCTCGCCGTAGTAGCAGTTCCTGCTGCTTAGCTGGAGAGGAGAAAAGAAATACACAGCATCACCTTTTATCATATTCACACACATCAGTGAAGATCATTTTATACTTCCTTTATTTACTGCACAGAAAATAACTGGTTTGTGCTTCGGATGTGTAAAATACTAAGTTTTCTACTTTGAAGTGAATAAACTATGTTGCCATCGTAGCTGTGATGCAGTAAAAGAAGTAGATGCAATAATGAGAAACAAACTTCCAGGAAGGACTACAGTGGACATCCACAAGAGGAATGACAGATGCTTTTTCAGCATAGCTCAGACTGGCAAACAAGCATTTTCATCTGATCAGGGTTAACCGATTTACTTCCATCCCGCTGAACACACATCTGGCCTGATTTAAAACAAGCATAAACGTCAATGAAGCAGATCTATTTTGTATAGTAATGGGAGTTTTTTCTACTTGTACTGAGACTAGAGAATTCTGGATGAAGGCTCGGCCTCTTGCAGTGAACTATGTCATGTAACACCTGTCAGTTGCTATTTCTTATCACTGTATTGGACTTACAGCTGTCATAAGACATGCGTGAGATGGCTCTGGTGGCGCATATGAGCAGCTCTTCGTTTGTACTGGTCAGCACTGAAAGCAGAGCCGTGACCAATCCTGCATCCCCAAAACCTTTGCGAACCACAGCTGGCATGACAAAAACATGGAAACACACACAAAAAAGCATGTTGATAGAAATAAACAGTGAGGAATAAGCAAACTAAAAACTCAACTAAAACAGTTATTCATCAGATGACTGTTATAACAGACTGTTTTCAGAAAATTAACGGTGTGTGCATCTGTGTGAAAAACCCACATTCCTTGGCGAGCTCAGCCACCAGTTTTGCCGTCAGCAGCGTCAGAGGCCCCCTACTCCTCAGAGACAAGGCCAGGATTGGTAAGATCCCGCTGATGACTACCTGCTCAGGTGCACCTTTTTCTGAACACAAAACAAAATTGCACACAAAAACAATGAGTCTGACGGATGATGTAAACTTTTTACGGCCAAAGCCTGCAAACACTTTCTCCTGAGCCATGAGGCTGTCAGCTGTGTGTGAATGAAGCTGTGGCTGTTGTGTACCTTTAATCTTTGAGGAGAATTGACCTGAATTCAATCCTCTAGTCAGTTTTAGCAACACTCTTGGATGCGACCTCCCTGACCCTTCTTTATCTCTGTGCTTGATGCTCTCATGCTGGGAGACACAGCTTAACATCAGCTGGCATGCTCTTGATCCTTTTGCAGGCTCCATACGTGTGGTTTAGCAACAGGTTTTGTCCTCAGATCAGAGGCTGTTGTTTGTATTTTAGAAGACAAACTATCTGCATTTTGAAAGTGAATTTACATGCACAAATCTGAACATTGATTACACAACAAATCTATTCTGAGCTTTGATATACAAGAATACCGTGATATGAAATAAATTCCTTGAGATGTCGTAAAAGTGTATATTTGCAATTAAATGAACTCACTCCTCTCCTTAATGTTAGCCAGCACTGTGTTCAGGTGGGGCTTCAGCTCATCTTCCACCAGCTCCATGCCAAGTACTCTGATGGCACCCAGCGCATTGTTCAAGTTGTCTGCAGGGAGACAGAAAAATCAGGCGGGAAATGAGCTGCAAATAGAAGAACATCTGAAACAGCCTCTCATAGACAAGCCAATAAAATGATTAATGACATAAACCACATCCTGAATAGAGTATCAGCTGCCCCCCTCAGAAAGGAGATACAGAGGCCTGGATGCAGGTTTATTTTTTATCACAGATAACATCAGGGAGAGATCGATCATCCTGCTTTTAATGACATCCATCCATCCATCCATTTTCTGAACCGCTTAATCCAAGTGGGTCGCGGGTGTGCTGGAGCCTATCCCAGCTGTCAACGGGCGAGAGGCGGGGTACACCCTGGACAGTTCGCCAGTCTGTCGCAGGGCCAACATGGAGAGACAGACAATCACACACACACACTCACTCCTAGGGAGAATTTAGAGTGACCAATTAACCTCACATGCATGTCTTTGGACAGTGGGAGGAAGCCGGAGTACCCGGTGAGAACCCACGCATACACGGGGAGAACATGCAAACTCCACACAGGAAGGCCACAGTGTCAAAGC
>JAVQJG010031212.1:0-22491 GCA_036024015.1 Craterocephalus amniculus
CCCCACCCCCGGTAAATGGGCCGTATTAGTACTGTGGTTTGTCCTAAAAACAGACCGACACTATTCTGCTAAAAAGAGACTGACACTATTCTGAAATGATTGTTTAAAAACACATATAATGTCACTGTAGAATGGATACCTGTGACTAAATGCTTTACATTTTTCTTACATTGTGAAAAAACGTTTAGTAGGAAAGTGAAAGAAGTCAAATACAGACAAGAAACTGTGGTTTGCTTCTTTCTGCCTGCAGGCGAGCCGGTGACCGTGTACCGACTGGAGGAGAGCTCCCCCAACACCATCAACAACAGCATGTCCTCCTGGGCTCAGCGGGGCCTCTGCGCTAAAATAGAGTTTCTCAGCAAGGAAGAGATGGGCGGAGGACTCAGACGGGCCCTCAAGGTGCTCTGCACGTGGTCGGAGTACGACATCCTGAAACCAGGACACTTGTATATTGTCAAGTCCTTCCTTCCTGAGGTGGTCCAAACATGGCAGAGCATCTACAAGGAGGACACTGTGCTGCATCTTTGTCTCAGGGTTAGAGGCATTTTTATATTTTCTCTTTCACTGCAGCAGCAGATTTAATTTGTCCCAAATAACTGGTGATACAAAAAATGGCAATCATCTTTTGCATCGGTATTAAGTGTGCTTCCTGTTAGCCATATCAGGTTGTTTGACTTTTTCTGTCACACTAGGAAATTCAGCAACAGCGAGCTGCCCAGAAGCTGACATTTGCCTTCAACCAAATCAGGCCGAAGACGATCCCGTATTCACCGAGGTAAGCAGGCACTGGGACGGGGAACAGTTTAAGACGGATAAAACGTACATTCGTGCTTCATTTCCCCTAATTTCAGTGTGTTTTTTATTCTAAACAGGCTGGAAAAAAATCAATTTTCTGGCTGAAATCAACAAGTCTGTTGAGGTTTTATGAGGTTGACCTTGAAATCTGTTGTTGGTTCAATAAATGTCACTTTACAGATCCATTAGAATCACTCTGTAGTGCTGATGTTCACTTTGATACTGGGTCCACAGCATGATGTAGACCTGGAAACTAAGTCCCTTTTGCCGTTCTCATAGTGAACAAACACAGCTAACCTGCATCCATCTTGCATACTGCCTGCACTGTGAGCTCTGGCCAGACAGTAAAACAGTCTTATCTCAACTCTTATCTCTTGCTCTGTCTCTGGCCCTTTTTTTCCTCCCTTCCTCCGCATTGCGCATTCAAAACGGCCAGTTTGTTTACATCTGCTTACGAGCATGTGACCGACGCACAAAGCGAAACCCAGAAAAAAAAGGTTGTATAGTGCGGTTTCTCAGCGGTTGCCGGACCGTGACAGCTCCAGAAATGCACTCAGTGGATATGACTGCCCCACTGAGCGAGTCCAGACCAGGGAGTTTTACATTTAAAAGTGAAGCTGTGGGTCTTTTACCTGGAACCAGTTGGGTTGTATCCCAGTATACATGATGATGTCTGTACCGTGGTCCAGTTTAGTAGTAAACCAACAGAGGTGGTTCAGAAGTCTGCATATTGCACTTAGAAGTCATACTTTACATTTCCAGATTCATGAAAATGAGATATTTGTCATCAGACTTTTTAAAAGGACAGTCCATAAACACAACAACCCAAAAATCACGTTGGTCGCTTTGAGTTCATCCTGCAAGTTGGAGAACTGGCTGAAGAAGAGGCAGCATGAGTTGTCCTGCAGCAGAGTGTGTTCAGGCTTCCGGAGACAAGGCATCATGTCATTATGAACCCATTATCCTAACCCGGCCCCCGCACCAACTTCACACAGGATTTGTTTAGGCAAATGTCATTATTTGTTTAGCAGTCACCTAAATCTTTTCCCCGGAATTAATTATCCTTTCTGCCGTTTGCTACATCACGCTTGTTTTGCAGCTTCATAAAGTTTTCTTCTTTTTTTTGGATCAGAAATACAATTTTATTCATAGAAAAGCCTGAGAAGAAATCATGCAATTATTAAGATGCATTTCACATCTTCAGTAACCTCGGGGCATTGTCATGGCCACAGTTTGTGTTTTTTCCACCTCCAAGCAGGGAGTCTGTGGGTCCATATGCAGTCATCCCAGCATCATGCTCCTCTATAATTACTCTGTGATTGTGTGTGCAGGTTTCTGGAGGTGTTTCTGCTGTACTGCCACTCTGCTGGACAGTGGTTCGCCATCGAGGAGTGCATCACCGGCGAGTTCAGGAAGTTTAACAACAACAATGGAGACGAGATCGTCCCTACCAACCTCCTGGAGGAGACCATGCTGGCCTTCAGCCACTGGACCTACGAGTACACCCGCGGCGAGCTGCTGGTGCTCGACCTGCAGGGTAAAAACACCGTTCATGTCTCATAAAGCAAACAGCTGGACCAGGGCTGGCTGCTTCATGTCATCATGAGGGCCAGATGTTTTGTTAAACAGCTGGAGCGATGATTTCTCTTCATGAAGTCTTTGATAATGAGCTTGTGTGTGTGTGTGTGTGTGAGTAGGTGTGGGGGAGATTCTAACAGACCCATCCGTTATAAAGAGCGGGGAGAAGGGGTGAGTACTCTTTACTGAGCACAAATGTAACTATTTCTGTCGGCTCCGTCTCTAATGACATCCTTGTAACTTCTGCAGATCTTACGATATGATATTCGGACCAGCCAACCTGGGGGACGACGCCATCAGGAACTTCCGTGCGAAACATCACTGTAACTCCTGCTGTCGGAAACTCAAACTTCCCGGTGAGAAACAGACTTTGCTTTTTGTCTGTTTGGTTACTTTAGGATCTGTCACATTTGGGGAAAAATAAAAAAATATTCTCAAAACAATTTAAAAAAATGCCCCGGCCCAATGGTGCGGTACATAGTTTTCCCGTTACACCATGAGCTTTATGTCATTCAGACATCGTTCATTAGTCTACCAGAAAAAAAAGAATAAAGTCCTCTTCCTTTTGCGTTTCTTTTTTAAACAACGTAAAATTATAACATAATGAAAATCATTTTCCGTTGTTTTGGATTCTACTTCTAAAGACTCTTAAAATACTACTTCACTTCTATCTGTTTGAATACGTTTGTTATGGGTGGCCAGCACTGTATAGGGTCGTCATGGCGACAGAGGAATTATCTAATTCGGAATTAAAACTGGAATAAACCAGCCACTTAATTAGCATTTTCATTCAGAATCAAGTGTTTACATGGTTATTTTCCAGCTGTGTTAAGTGGAATTAACTTTAATTCTGAATTTACGAGGAATTAAAAGTCTCATGAAAACGTGTCCGATCAATGTTTATTTTGAAAAAATATTACGTTGAATCATGCAAACAAAATCAAATAACACGAAACCAAATTAGAATTAAGAGGAAAAAAATAAATACAAACATTGATACGCTAAAAGGTATGAGCTTATTTAATCCTATCTATTATTCCATCTTGCAAAAAAACTAAACAACAACAGCTGTTATATCAGTTCACTTCCTGTTTATCATATTTTCGTGATTCACACCGCGCATCTGCACTGAAACCAGCAGATGGACTCGCATTACAAATTAACCATGACATCAACCACTTGAGAAATAGAGAAAATATCAGCATTTTTAAACACTGGGGTTACCTGTGAGGAGCTAGTGAACGAGTTGCATGTCCATATCGGAAATGTGCAGCGCTGAACAATCAGAATCTCCTGGTCATCCTAGTAATATCTGAGTACTATTATGGCTTAAAAAGGACGTCTCACATTCAGCTTCCACCTCCTGTTGGCCCCATGTGCCTTTCCTGCTTTTTCTAAAAACAACACACACACACACATGCGTAGATTTTCCTGGATGGGCGGGGAATTGTGCTGTCTGTCTGCTGTGAGTGAGAGAAAATGAAGAACAAAGAAAATCACATTGATGGCTTAAAAGACTACCGTGAAGCTTTGTGTTTGATTTTCAGGATATAACCATTTTATATATGATTCTGCGGACAACTAGGCATACATACAGTATATAAAAAATGAATTACCCACCCCTACTGATGGACATTAAAACATCAGTTTCCCAGAAAACCACTGAGACACAACTCTCCAAAAAGATATATGTGCTAATGTCAGTTTAACCCCGTGTGGCCCACATCTGCAGAGAAAGCGGTGCATGAGCGCAGCTATGAGCCGCGTTCTGAAACAGCGTGAGAGCCACCGTCTTCCTGCATCTGATTTCAGTTCCAACCCCACATGAACCTACATGGCACAGATACGAGCTCTAACCTCAAGCCGTTTCATTTTCTGCTTTCAGACCTGAAGAGGAACGACTACACACCAGATAAGGTCACATTTCCGCACGAGGACCCTCCCAGCTCGGGGGGAGGAGGCAAAGAGTTGCACCAATCAATGAGACTGATGCTGTGATCACAGAGACACGGTGTATGTGTGCACGGGTATGTCGGTGTGTGTGCGTGTTTTTGGGGAGGCGACAGGGTTCTGATCAATTAAAGTCGAAGCCAAGGAGCAGGAAGGTCTGCCTGATCAACTGGGAGAATCGCCATCACGTTTCCATGGAAACCAGCGCATGCAAACTGTGTCATGTTGTTTTGCCACTCCCGCCAAAATGCTGTCGAACACTGATCAACCATCTTAACCTTCTGTTTTTACTACATACATGGGGGCAGGTTTTTAAACATTTTTTTTAAAGTAAGTTTATGAAACAGTATATAAATATGAGATAAACTGATGTATCAACAGGTACAGTGTCGTTGCAGAGGGTTTATTTATTTTAAAGTTTGAAAAGTTGCCTTGTTTAACAAAAGAAAAAGAGAGAAAACTAAGTGCACTGTACATCTTTTACAGCAGCGTGAGAGAGGAAAGTCTGCTGAGGCCGAGTCGCGACAGATTGCCACCGCATTTTT
Organism: Craterocephalus amniculus; assembly: GCA_036024015.1. Classification (NCBI taxonomy): domain Eukaryota; kingdom Metazoa; phylum Chordata; class Actinopteri; order Atheriniformes; family Atherinidae; genus Craterocephalus; species Craterocephalus amniculus. The sequence goes on from JAVQJG010031212.1 coordinate 4,869, forward strand.
AGAAGTGTACACGGACTTGTATCACAGCTTTTTGTCTCTTATCAGAGGAAAAGATCTACACGAATTTGAGAATCTTGTAAAATATGGGCAGATTGCAATGCAACTTTTACAGAAAAGATGTACGTGATTTTATTGTGTTGAAAATGTGTCCTCCAGAATATTGCTGATAGTTTTTATTGTTACAAAGGTACTATTGCTTTATCTTTGTCATCAACTGTTGTATGAGCAAACTACAATCTAGTGTATCTTATAGATACAGTTATGTGGCATGAGACGAACAGATTTGAAATATTTTATTCAGGGGAACTGACAAAAGGGTATTACTGCATACATTTTTTACTGGATATCATTTTAAACAAATAAAATGTAAATAAAAAAAACTGAGTTGAGTCTAAAAAAATTTCTGGTAAAACAAACAAAAGGTTTATGATTTTTATTGCATGAGGTGTAAAAGAGAAGCATCTGGCCAGTCCATGAGGAAGTGGTTCTTTTATGGTTATGTCATTAGTTAAACTGAGAAGATTTGGACTTTTTGTTGGGTTAAACAATAATATTACCTAGAAACCCAAGATAAAAGTTATCACAACTGTTGAAAACTTTCCAAGAAAAAGAACCTGTGAACATTGAATAGTGTAGACACCGTTCACTGTTTTTAATATCATTTTACATTTTAATTTCAAATGTTGGTTAATGATGTCCTGCAGATGAAGGGTTTGAAAATTCTTTGAGTATCAGCATGCAGGAGGAGACAGCGGACCTTCTGTGATCTGCATATCACATCTCTGATATAACCAGCTGGTATTTGAATAAACCAACAATAACTCTTCTGTTCATGCCGCATGGCAGCACACCTGTGTGATAAAATGCTGCTGAAAGGAAAGGATGCTACTGATGCTTGACGGTAAGCTCAGCAGCAGCAGAAAGAAAGTCCAAGATTTGCATCTGGAAATTACCTGGATACTTCGCCACAGAGAATTCATTTGTTCTGTAAATATGCTCCAGAAAGACTGGTGAGGGGGTTTGTGAGAAATGCATGACCCACACAGTGGCTTTCCAGCCTCCCGGGGGGGGCGTGGTCTTCTATGACTTGAGCGAAATCTTGACTGAGCATCAGTTTCCTCTTGGTTTGGCACCGACTTCGCATCCACCCTGCCTGCTCGCAAGATAGCTGAAAAACCATGGCTACGGTCACAGTTGAATACTGGTAGGTTTTTGGTTTCTTCCTCTTGTAATATGCACACGTCCTCGCTTCTAACTTCATGATCTAACAATACGGTTTGAAGCTAGGGATCAGAGGCTGAAAAGTCTTAGAAAGTTGCTGTTTTTTTTTTATTTCATTTTTTTTCTTTTAGCAAAGGATGAAGTTATGCATATCGCTACCAGGAACTAGCCGGTGTCCTCAGGCAGCTTCCTGGAGTGAAGGTGACAGGAGTTACAGGGAGGCCGGGTGAGGAATATGTCCATACGTACAGGACATCAGGAAATATTTTGATGACTAAGTCATCTGTTCTATTCCTGATCCACACTTGTATCTGTCTTTTCTGCAGTCATGCATTTCTCTCTAAAGTACCTGTCAGGTTTTAGTGAATCCTGTTCTGATTCTGTTTGACTTGTCTATTTCGTTTTAATGTTTTGCTCCCACAGACAGCTTTGAGGTGATGCTTAATGATCAGCTACTCCACTCAAAGCTGGACACGGGGCAGTTTCCTGATGCTGAACAGGTTAGTGTTTGACTCACTATTTCAGTCAGCAGACATATCTTTTTTTTCTCTTTCTAAAATTAATGTGTATAAAGCTGTTTTTCCTGCTTAGCAGCACATTAGTTACAGGTTCTGCAGCAACAACCACAGGCTCCAGAATCTGATCTTTTTTTTCTGTTTTGATACCACATCTGTTACAGGAGAAAGCTGACTTTTTATTTTGCAAATGCAAATCTGTGAAAGAAAATAACACACATTTGCATCAAGCATAAACATACTAGTAGATGTCTTTGTTTTCTGTGCTCAGATGGCGGAGAAGGTGAGGGAGATGGTTCCTGAAGCAAAAGGGAAGAAAAGTTCAAAGAAATGTAAAGGCAGATGCTGTCTCCAATAGAAGATGAAGAAAAAGATAACTTTGGTGCCTTTGTAAGCCCCGTCATACATCTTTTTTTTTTTTTAAAGATGTGTCCCCGGCTCTAGATCTAACCGTGTGATATGACGATGTCTTTGTCGTTGCCACAACCAACAAGTTGGTGAAAGCAGTTTCAGTAACGGAGCTCTGATCAGTGTTTCTATTTATGAATGTACACACTTAAATTAGGGCGGTGTGTACACGATGCGAGTATCGAAACTTTTCAGCTGCCTGGGGCCTGAGTATCTGCTGGCATATCTGACTCTTGACATTTACTAGGTATAGAAAACAGTTATAGAAAAGCAGAAGTTATTTGTTGATCTTTTTAAATTTAGCGTTCTTCCTGTTCTTTGAGCAGAAGCTGTAGGTCTCTATGGATGTTCAGTGTCCTGTGTTCCACAACTCAATAATCAGAATTCACTTCAAACTAACATATTTCCTAAATATGATGCAGCTTTTAATGCTCTCAACCCCCACTAAATTTAAAAAAAGTGGTGAGAGGCTATAAAACATGGGCTATAAAAAGCCAGTGGTTAACTTTTTATTTGACTCTGGGTCAAGATGGGGCCATAAATATTGTCATCTATTTATGTTCCCACAGTCTCCAGAGTAACAGAGAATGAGTTGGAGAGCATGTTTCTCGTCATTATTTTTCATGTACAGGGGGGAATGAAGTCCTGGGAACGCAGAGTAATGCAGCCTGAGAATGCTTCTGAGCCTTTATTCTCAACATTTTCATGATCTTTCAATATGAACACAGGGTTTTTGCTGCAGAGTGACATTTTGCATCATATGTTATCACTTGTCACCAGTCTAACAGTGCTTAGTCACAGTGTCGCGTTAGAGTCACCAACATGAATGAAATTCGTGCACACATGCAGCACATTAAAACTTTGATCTGTAAGCTAAGCAAACAAGAAGTTGGTCATTTTTATTAAAGCATGAATGTTGTTTTTCTTTTGTGTTTTAGTAAATTATGCAGAATTTTATATAATCAGCTTAAAACTTGACTGGAATAAGCATTATTGTAATTATTAAAACGATTAAAGGTTTTACGTTTTATTAAAGTGCACAGCCCTGGTAAGAGCTATATCTAGAAGTATCTCTGTTCAGCAGAATGTTATTTCTGTCCTTAACACAGGTTTTTATCTACCAAACGTCATATATTTAACAGCAGCCTCGTGGACATATAGATAAGATACTGGTTGATTATGCAGTTAATCTGTCTCTGTCTTCTCATGCAAACGTCAGATTTCATGGAACAAGACTGAATCAATATTAATGAATGTTTGCTTTTTAATAATATTCAAAATTAGAAGCACTCCTTTGTGTGTAAGGTGAGGCTAGAACAAACAATCCTTAGTTTAGCTAAGCTTATCACATAATCCATATACAAATAGCCAATCTGGCGTACTCGCAGTTAAAATGAATAATCACGCTTGTTTGCCCAGCATTAAACTGATTTAAAGGTTAAAATAGCCATTTAAAAATGTTTATGGACTTACTGAAACCAGATATAACATTGTGCTAATTGTTTGGTGTTTTTTGTTTGTTTTTTAAGTTTAGAAAGTGTCTAGCCCCTCTGCTAAGTGGCTGCTAGCCGTAGCTCACAGGGAACTGTGCATAAAATAATTTCCCCAAATGAAAACATTTTTTTGGTTTTGTCCCTCTTTTTCATAGGAAAAAAAATATTTCAAAACTTTATCAGTGAATCTCATGCAGCTCGAACATGTGCATCTTTAATATTTCTTGTACTTTTTAAATGACTTCTTATTGTGTTAAATGTTTGTGTTAAAGACGCACTACAGAACATTTGCCTTTTTCTCAGAGACATGCCCCTATCACCGGCTAATTCAACACCTGCGCTCTGAGCTCTCTCCAGCCAGTGGAAGACAATCTTATCTTGGCTCCATACATCTGTTAACCTATCTCTTTCTCTGTTTTTTCCCTCTTCCTCTGATAATGTTGTCTTCTGTTTCTTTACTGAATCAACCACAGCTCGGCTGCAACGTTACGCTGTGTCCTAGTGCGTTTTCACTGCTTCAGTTCCAGAAATGCATCCCATAGATGTCACTGTGCCATCAAATAAGGTTAATGTTTTAGGTTGGAAAGTTACGTAATGCGTCTTTAATGACTATTGTTCTTTTGTTTTATGGTTGTAATAAATTTTGTAACCAATACTTCTAGCAGAGTAATAAAATGTTAAAAAAGGTGTATTATCGTCTCTTTTACATGATTCTCACTAGAAGTGGAAAGAGATAAGTGAGATGTGTCTGTTGTGTCTGTGGTCAAATGTGTTTCTGTCAGTGAATCTGCAGAATGAGTTTCATGCATCTGAACCACTTACCAAAGAAACACTCTTCTTCTGCTTCTTTGTCTTCTGTTCCCACCAGATAGCATCACACCTAAAAAGCAGTGACAAGATGAAAAAGTATAAACCAATGCATATTTATCAGCTGTATATGTGCTGATAAATACACCTGCATCTCATCAAGTCAAATTGTAATTATATAGTGCTTTTCATGCAGATGCAACATAAAGTGCTTTACACTGTAAAAACAATTCATTCATATGCTATTAAAAGGAAAAAAAAGACATTAAAAAGCCTTCACACATAAAATACATTTAACACACACCTCTTTTTAGTCCCTTTCACACACAAACATGAACTCCCATCTCTTAATTGAATGTTGGTATAAAATATAGTAATAGATATAAACATCTGGTTTGATGCTGCCATGAGGAAACGATGTGGGGATCCATCCACTGGAAGCCAGCCCACTCAGGACCACAGAGGGCGCCATCACAGGTATCCACATCACTGCAGTAGGGCTGCAGTGCAGGACACAAAGCCTCCCAGAAAGGGGCGACAGAGGAGGACTGAGGTTTGCCAATAACTCAAATCAGCAGAAGACTCCACTTATCTATATATCCAGCATCATCTACTGTATACCGTTCAGGTTTAATCTATTTTTAACCTTTTTTTAAATCTAATCTTTATTTTTCTTTATTTAATTCCTGGAATTTGAGTTTCACAGACTCGATTGAGCAGATGTTTCACAAGCTGTGTCACCCAATCATTACAACTAATCTTTGATCAGCATGCTTACTGGCCACTGTTTAATGTAACGAGGTGGTGGTTGACTTCCTGATTGGGAAGGAAGTGGATAAAAGAGGCTGGAAGTGGAGGACAATGCCAGCTGTAACTTATTGAGGCTGGGTGATGAGGTGAGCCTCATGTCAAGGATGAGCTTGATAAGCAGTCTTGGTTTTTAACATTAGTGTTTCTTTTTTGATAACCAGATTGCTGTGAGGTATTTTAATTATTGTTTGAAATTTCAGTGTGGCCGCAGAGGGTTTTAGAGGGCAGTGCACTATGGTTTCTGTGAATGGGGGATACCAATACGCCAGGTGACGTAATTGTTAATTTTAGATTTGTTTTTAATGAAAGACTGATTTAAAGTTGTTTTATTGGCAGATGTGTTAATAGTTTGGTTATTTTTTTCAGTTGCCGGACGGCTAATGCCACTGATTCCTGCTGTCCTAAATTTGTTTTAGTTTTTTTCTTTGCAGTAGTTAGTTCCACTTAAGAGGGGTCCTTGTGAAAACGTATTTGTACAGTGGACTAACTACTGCCTTTGTTTTGTTTTTGTTGTTTGGGTTACTCCCCAATCTAAGCATAATACAGTAGTTTATCACACAGCTCAGTTTCTGGGCTCCGTAAAACCGGTGTGAGTCTTCCATGTGCTGTGATGTGTCACTTCTGGGTTTTTGGTCATGTGGTTATGCCTAGAACTGGTAGAATGTGTGACACAATGGAATTAGGCTGACGAGGATGATATTTCCACTTGTTAATTAAACCTTTCTGATGATTTGAAGCTTCAGAAGTGTTATTTTGACACTTGCCTAGTTAGAACCTGCTACGTTCACCACAAAAGCGAAAAAAATCAGTGTCACCTTCTGACTCAATATTTCTTGTCTTAAAGTCTTTCATCTTTATTTTTCTAAATAAGTCTTCTGGCTAATCCATTTATCAGCAGAAGATAAATACATGTATTATTCGTAAGGATGGCCTTTAAACAGCTCAAACACTAAGAAAAAAAGCCCCATCTCCTCCTTTAACTATAAGCCTTTTGAAAACCCGTCATGTAGGCTCCTCTCGATGTACTCGTTCAACCATAAAATCCATCAAACAAACACATGACGATTAAAAACAAAGATTTGTCAGCTGTTTGCACTGTTCTGCGGCGGACTCACTGGCAGACTAAAACGCTTTCATCAGGAAACGGAAACCCCATCACAAGCTGCTATAGTTTTGTTTTACTAGTGAAACTCCGCTGCGTGTTACTGCTGTAATGGAAAAAAAATGAGGTTGTGTGCAGTCTGTAAGGGTTCAACGTAGGTGGTGTAAGGAAATGATCTGTTTCAGTGCTCCATTTCATCACACAGACCCATGAGGGCCTCAAAACAGAAGCGCACCTTTCTCGCTCATATGGGTTAAACTCCCATGACAGTTTAAATAAGTATATCTTATTTGTTATTTATATAAATGCACAGATAAATTACTGCCAGTCTACAGTGTTTAGGTTTTAAAAAAGCACATTGGAGACATGAAACTCATCTGCTCTTTAATAGACATTAAAATCAAAAAGAGGTTTTGTACTGTTAATAACATAAATTTAAACAATCAAATCGATCTTTTAAATCAAAATGAATGTTCCCTGAGACATACAAAAGAAAGTAAAAACTTGTTTTTAAGAACAAAGAAAATTTGACCTTTTTTTCAATTTAATGTAGCTAATGTGGAAAGCAGCATGATGCATTAATCCTAAGTCAAAAACTGTTATATGATAAATGAGGGTATGGGTAGGTGTGAGGTATAAAGTATAACACTGGCGTATGCAAAAAGCAAATAGTCCAGTTAAATGTGTTATGGCCTGTAGGAAGAGGCTGTTTAGCAGCCTGGTGGTCAAATAGTTTATATCTTGTATGTGGAGGAGGAAGGGGCCATTCAGGATGCCCAGAGCCAAAGGTCTGCATCTCTGTGAGAAAGGTTCCTGATGAGCAACGTGTTTCTGTGTGCTATGGCCAAACATGATGTTTAGATGAGATTCCCTTCATGAATGAAGGTTAAAAAAAAAGAAGAATAAAGTCTGGTTTTATTCGCCCAAAGGACACTAATCCAGATGTCTCGGGTTTGCTCTGATGTAACTTCAAAGCTATGCTGTCGTTCTCTTTAGAGAAAGGAGACGCCCCCAAACGAGAGATACTTGCTCAGTTTTTTTCTGATTGTAAAGTGTGAAATGATTTTTATTATTCCATCTCTTTATAATGTTTATTTACTTTACTCCTAGTCCTGCTTTGCATTCCTGCACGTTTCATTACAGCAGGAGTTGCATTCATGTCAGGGTTGTTTACAGGTCATTCCAACAAGAGTTAATCCTGTTTAGCTAAGTTCAATTTGTATACATTAAGTTGATTGATAGCATGGTCTGCCACATCAAAAGTCATGAACATTTAACATACAAATGGAAACCTGTGGATTCTTGGATGTGGTTCTGGGCTTTTCACTTTCTCTTATTGCATCAAGGGGCCTGACCTTGTTATGAACTTTCAGAGAGATTATAGAATGACTTGATAGACAAACCTCTAGACTACAATGGAAGAGTTTGATCCCTGGAATATGTCCATGGATTTTGTATTATTGTGGCATTTGGCTTATTTTACTTCAGTGACAAAAACAGAAGTCTGCGAGTAGTGGTTTGTCTCTGTTGGCCCTGAGATGGACTGACAGCTCCAATAGATGGAAGATAAGAGCACAGGATTCATCAGCTCCACAAGTTTACATAAAGCCTGAAAAGCTGTGTCATTGGTCTACCTGCTTTCTCTCACAATGTCCCAGAGTGACTCTGGCCAGGACTACAAGCTCGCCATGAATTATCAGTCCGGCTGAGGTGAGAGGGTTTCATCTCCCCAACATTTGTAACAATCAGACCCAATTCATCATATTTAACCCTCAAATGCTTTTTCAGAGTTTTGAGAGATGTTAAGTTTAAGTCTCAAAACTCTTTATCCTATTACAGTTCTTCATAGTGGAGTAATCAGTAGTTTTTCATTAACCAAGAACAAATGCTCACAAGAGCTCTGAATAATTTCATCTGAAGTGATTAAAAGTGTCTATTGTACCATATCTCTAACAGGATCATTTGCTGATTGAAGTAATGTGATCAAGCTTATCAAGCTTTGTGAAATACTTGATTTTCTGTCTCTCAGTGTGATGTAATCTTCTGATGATGTAATCTTCTGATGATGAGCGACTGACTATGCTTCAGATACAACCAATCACATCTCCTGAGGGTATTTGAGATTTTATTAGAACTGGGACTATATACTTTTTTTTTATTATTTAATCTTTTTTTAAACAAAATTTTTTTTCCAAACTTGTTTTCTCCTACCCGATTCTTTTCATTTAAACACTGTCATTTGCATTTGATTTCTGTCAATTACTTTTCCATCCTGTTCTGGGGCTCTTTTGCTGCTATCAAATTTAGATTGAACTAATGTTTTTCATGAACTGGTAAAAAGTTTTCTGTTTTAAAATCTGTTTATATTCTTTTGGAAATACAATATGAGATGATGAGATCAGCAAATAATTGTATTGTTTCTGTTTGCATTTTACACTAGGTCCATACTTTTGGGGAATTGAGGTTATTTGATTCAGTAAGATTTTGAAAAGCTAATTTTAACTTAATTTAAAAACTGAAATCTTTCTGCAACATTGGTCTCCAGTAAATTAAAACATTATTATCAGAGATGTTTGATGTGTATGTATGCAGTCATATTTAAATAAGTGGGTATCTATGTAAGTACGGTTAGTATTTCATTTGTTAGAATGTCTCTGACCACTCAGATCCTTCCCATTGTGGCACAAGTAGCAAATTATTTTATTCTACATTCTCTGTGTACTGGAATATCAGGACAAATGTCTTATATCGGTGCACTGGAATCATATACGCACACTGAGGATGACGGCCATGGATTTCCTGACAAAACATTTCTGTTTAGTAACGATGATCATCTGACTGTACTGTCACCCTGGGCGAACCACCCCTACTTGGCGCAAATTTTAACAGTTGCTTAAGCACAGCTGAAAACCAAATATAGTCATCTTCTGTGACTACATAGAAACATATTAGCAAGAAGATAATAAATAGTGTATAGGCTACTCTTTCATTACATGAATTAATTAACTAACATCACTCATAGAGGCCTGTATATCTTTGTTTTGAGCATCCTCACTTTTTGAACTGGGCACCTTATGGTTTCTTAGATCTTTTGTCCATGATACAACCCTGACTCGAGTTAACATCACTTTTTCCGTCCATAGTGACATCACATGATGTAAACAAATTCCGTTGATCCAGGCAGATTTGTGTTTTCTTTTTCTTTCTTTGTTTCTTTCTTTTTTCACATAACTCAATAAATTTAATAATAGCCCACATACGTGTTAATTTTATAAATGAAATACAATCATTTATGTGGAAGCCGCAGTTTGTGTTAGGTCAGTTTATCCCTCGCCCCCCTCCCTGCTTTTCTTGAGACTTACCTGCTCACAGCCTCTGCATTTGCGAGCTGCAGCTGATTCCCCTCCCGTCTCCTCCCTGCCTTTTCTTCTTACACACATACCTGTGATTCTCAGCAAGTTCTTATGACAGTAGGGCGACTGCGGCCCCAGCGCCCACTAACATGACGTGAGAATGAGCGCTATGACGGCGCGGTCAGACCAAAATTTAATAAGTCTACGTAAGGGCGCGTCAAGGGAGCGCCCGCTGCTTCGCGTTTTGAGCACCTGACACGCTAGTGTAAAAAAAACTGCCGCGTTTCTTTTTTGAGGGCGCTCATGCGCCCCCATGGAGATTGCGCCCTGGGCGGTTGCCCACATTGCCCATAGGAAAATCCGCCTCTGACTGTCACGATTATTTTGTTCAACAGAAATAAAAAAAGCGTCCATTTTAAATTTCATCCACTGTGCCTATAAAAGTTACAGATGCTTTGATAATATTTTCAGTCTAAGCATGACATCATCTGTGTATGTTAAGACTTTCACATTTTGGCAAATAGGTAAATCAACAATGTAAAGTGCAAGTCAGAGTGGTCCAAGAATACAACCTTGAGGAACCCCAACAGGACAATCAAGGTAAGAAGATGAGGTATCAAAACATGCTCCTGTTTTTTATGAAATAAAAATAATTTAAAGAAACAGCTTCTTGTAAAAATTTCCTTTTATAAATAAAAGAAGAATATTGTGGAAATTAGTGATTTTACATGAAAAAAGTACAGCATTGTGCATTTGGACTGTTAGTGGACTGTGCGACCAAAATTGAAGCCACTGACAACACTTCTGTAATTAGACTTTTTATGCTTTTTTCAATGCTTCTGCAGGTTCCAGTGGTGTGGTTTTCACCGTCAGGTGGCAAACTAAAAAAAAAAAAAGGGAAAAAAAAATCTCTTCTCAGCCGGTTTGAATCTACCTCACAGATTTGAAAGTGAAAGAAGCTCATTTGTTGTAACTGGAGGAGCATGATATCCATGAAGGAGACGACAGAACATATCTTATTCATGATAATGTGTCTGCACATGAGAGGGAGAATCATTGAGTGCTTGCTAGACACTAACATTTTGGAAAATTCTAATAAAGTCAACAGGACAAGTGAACACAATTCAAGGAATCAAAAAGATTGCAATTGTATCTTTTATTACAAAACATTAACAAATAAATTAAACAAAATGTAAAAATATATATTTCAGGGGGGAAAAAAGAAATAAAAACAATTGGAAAGAATATGTTTTAACATTGGTCCCTGGTTTGGTAAGTTGATGAAACATTTTATAGCACCATTGTGTGGTCACCATCACTGTCCAGTTCTAACGAACTTGTACAAGTAAAAAAAAATGCAAATTTAACAATCAGATCAGTTAGAAAAAGGGCAACTTCTTTAGGTGCCATTTTATATAAATATAATATATTAATTTATAAATTTTACACTAAATGTATTCATCACATATAACTGAAACACAGAAAACAAAACAAAAAGGTAGTCAATTTTAAAAACTAAAACCAAGTCTGGGGAGAACTTAAATGTTATCTTGTAGCTGCACAGCTGAAAAAAAATCCCTATAAAAGTGGAGTAATTTACAACAGAATCTGGTGCTTCTGTTATTATTAAAAGGATATTAAACTAATGGTCAGTCACTCCAATAACTGAAGGCATTTAAATAGCTTTTACAATCTTAAGGAGCATGTGACAGAGTGGTAAGTATTTATGCCTGTGTGGGGTCAAAGTATGTGCAAACATTCAGCTGAGATGAGACCACAACTGAATTCACTACGGATTTTGCTCTTTTTTTGCAATACGCATGATATTATCCCATTATCTACTTATTCTGCCAAATAGAGAACTTGATTGAGACCGTTGGGGGTGTAGAAAGCTAGCTAGCGCACCAGGAGGAAGGTGAGTCCAGCGATGCCGACCCCAGCAGCTGCAAACAGTGCCGTCTTCATGGACGAGTCCTGACTCACTTCTCTGGCGCTGTGGGAGAACTTACAGAACCCTTCCTGTAGGAAAAGAGAGAAAACAGTAAACATTATTGTTCACAGGCAAGCAGAGCATTTCTTAGATGAAAGCATAAACAGTAGATGGCAAGAACTGACAAACGGTGTCAATTATAGAGAAGATTTTGAAAAGTGCTACATGCACCTACAGCTGCTCGTTTCTCTACAGAAAAAAGGGAAATCTGTTGCATTCATGAGCTTCTGTTGACATCTGTGACTTTTATCATTTCCTGACAGCCTAGCAGCTCCTCTGGAGTTAGAAAGCAAAGTCTCCACCTGAACTGGCAGGAGGTGGGGTAATAAAAGAAGCATTATGCCGATTATAAACCCATTCAGTGTCTCTGGCTCTTTAAGCCAGACTATTAAAAACAGAGCAAGTCCGAAGCTGTTCAAACACTCCCACATCTGCGTTTCTCAGTCATGTTTCACACTGAAGCCAAACTTTTTTTATTCTCCTGGAGCGAGTGCACCTGCTCTAAGCTCCAGGTGTTCTCACTGTTTCACAGCTGCCTGTTTGTCCGGTCATACAACGCTAACCTTCAATGTGAATAATGCCAAGTTCAATACAGCTTTGACTGTTACTACTTGGCTGAGCTGGTTGTGCATCTGCTGAAAGCAGCTGCCAGCTGAAAAAATAAGGTCTCTGCGTGTGTTTACGTGGGAGTTACTAGAGCCCATTCACAAAAGGAGACGTTCAACTGATGTTTGGTACAATTTTTTTCATGCATCTGTGACTTCGGCTTACCCAGACTGCACCATTTTCCCTTTTTCCCCTTTTGTTTGAGAAAAACAAGCAACTATGGCCTAATTTGATTCAGATATTAAATTCTTTAAGCTTTGCTTTATGGCAAACATTTCTTAATAACATTGTTTGCCAATGAATAACGCACTTACAAGAAATGATCCCCTGCCCTCTTCAATCATAAACCTCACCCTCAACAAGCACAATCAAGCCAAAGGGGTTTTCCAGTGGCGGTGGCAGCAGCTCGAAATAGTTTTGTTTTTAGATATTTAGCCTAAGCGTTGGAGCAGACATATCTTACAACGTACCCATCCGTCGTTCTCCAGCATCCAGTCTTTTTTGTGCTCGCCCAGGTAATCAGCTATGGTTTCAGCCAGCGCCTGGTGTTTTACGGTCCCGTGTCCCAGTTCCTGCTGCTGCCCAGGGTCCAGCCCCGGCTTCACGGCCTTCTGCTCCTGCAGCTGTCTGGCCAAAACCCCGGTGAAGGCGAAAATGGAAACAACCCTCCCCCAGTTCAAGTGTCCATCTCCCACAATCTCCTCCATCACCGTCCTGAGGCTGGAGCAGAGATCTGGCCCACATTTGCTCAGAAAGCTCTGAGCAAGGGTGTGGAAGCGCGCCTGGTGCTGCTTCTCCATTTCCTGGGCCATGCTCCTCATGGCAGCAGCTGACTCGCTGGGAGGTGGGAGGGCTGGACGTGGGCTTGTGCAGCACAGGAACATGTAGTCCTCTGCTACAACCAGGGTTTCTTTCCACAGCCCACAGGACATTTTCTAAAAGAAAAAATGTGTTTTTTAAATGTTATTAGTCATTCAACTTCAAAGAACAACAGATAAGACTTACTGAGGTAACACAGAAAACCAAACCCGAAAATCTTTCAGTGCAAAAAATAACAGCTAAAAATTTTTGTTTAGGTTAACAGTTTGAAATTTAAGTTATGTTAGAATAAAATTGGTGTTTTTTTCACTTTCAATGTTTCCTGTGAAGAAGCAAAGCAATTACCTCTAAGGATTTGGGTCAAATAAAGGAAAAGTTATATAACTTAAACGTAAAATAATTAAATTTCTTCCACTGGTTCATAAATGAGGAGCAGTTATTTTCTTATCGTTTTATTTTTATTTCTTAACATCTGAACAAACAGTTTTGACTGAACAACTCGGGTTTCTTTGTTTTGTCATCTCCCTCATAATAATGACATAAATCCGTTTACCACTTCCCTTCTTCAAGCTTCAGAAACGATACGAGACCAAACCTGGACGTACGTCGGTTAGCGACGTGTCGTTATGGTCACGCACCGGCAGCAACGTAGCAATGGCTTCATAAAGGCAGAGCGCGAGCGCTTAGTTAACAAAAGCCGGTCGGTAAGCTGGCGTCAGGCACGCATCTTCACCGAGTACCATTACAACACTCAGCAAACATAAAACGGTAAATTCAGGGAGCAGTGTCACATTATTTGCCCGTCTGTGAGAGACTTGAACCGGTGGACTTGAAATACTTCGTTTGTTCCTCTTCCACTGACAGTCACCAGAGCAATGGAGGACACAAAGGACCGTTCACACGGACTATAAGGACCTAACTCACCCGCAGCAGCGCCACGTCCTCGCAATAAACCACCACCGCACAAATATTTAAGAGACGCTCTATTTCTTGAAAACATGCGCATACATGAAAGTAAAAGATAATTTTACAATGAGTGAATGAAACAAAAGCATACCCTCCCAGCGATATCAGCCTGTTCTCTGCACATCCAGACGGCGGAAGGAGAACCTCGTTACGTTCGCTGCGTCCCTGTACGGCTCGGTTTATCACGTAATGTTGTGGCTCCTCCTCCCAGAGATGTCAGAACCTGAGGGAAGTTCCGCGGGTAAATATGGAAACAGTATTTTTCCTTTAAAAAGAAGTCTACATTCATTTACACTATAGAGGACTAAGTAAAAACTCACAATTTTAACGAAATATTGCAGAAAAGCAGTCCGATAATTGTATCAAGAGATTCACTTAACTATAATGATCAAATCAAATCAAACTTTACCACTTTTCATACATTACATGAAACACAAAGTGCTTCACAATAATGAGATAACCCAACACACACACACACACACACACACACACACACACACACACACACACACACACACACACACACACACACACACACACAACACAGATACTCATATACATGCTCATATAAAACAGCAAGTCCGCCACCGTGGCCCCCTCAGGCAAAGGGGAAGACCTGTGGGGACTCCACAGATGGTATGGAGGCCCCGGCCGTGGCGACCCACAGGACCATGGAGGGGTCTCCATGGTGACTTTCCTTCTAATTTTTTGAGATTCCAGTGAAATGGGATATTTTCTTTCCCTTCTGTTGTATAGATTTTAATAATGTAGCCTTTTTAATAATTTTCTTATTCTGTTAAGTAGTTTTTATCTAATCTATTTATGTTTATAGATTAATAATTGTTTTATGTATTGTGTAATTTGTATTCCTGTATCTCCTATTTTCAGAGACTTATAAGATCTGGCAAGGGGCAATGGATAATGGATAAAACAATGGATAAACAAATGGGAAAGGGGAATCACCAGAGCTAAGAGCAAGAAATTAAAACAAACTAAAAAACAGATTTTTAGTAAGATATAAAAAAAGTTTTGAATTAAAATGTGAAAAAATAAAATCTAAAACAATAGAATGTATGAAACCAATTTATAAATAGGTAATGTGTGATTGAGAATATTTTTACAACTTTATAGCAGCAAATGCTCATAGAATTGTAAATCCTCACTTTGATTATAAATATAATCATGATAATTCTGTCATAATGATGATTTGTTGATTTGCTTTACATATATATGGAGCTCATAGGTAATTTGAGGTTGTGAGATCATGCCAAACAAAAATGACCTTTATAAAAGATCATCAGATGATACACTTTCATGTCCAGGTAAATTCACAGGGTGTTTTTTATGGATCTTTATTCAAACTTACTCTCAAGAGTTTGTCACAACAACTCTTGAGAGATCTGACAGCATGCTGGGATGGAGGATACCTGCTAAGCTCTAACCAACAGAAGCTTATAGCTTGTAGCCAAATCTGGTAAGAGTGTAGATCTGGTGATATTTCTGGGTACTTTCACTTATACATAGCTTATCATTCCCTCCTGCAATCTCATCTTTTTATTGCTTACTCTAATTTCTCTTTTGGTTTGGCGTGGCATTCCCCCCTTACCTAGGAGTTTTAGATTCAGAAAAACAAGCTTTGCCTTGCAGGTATTTTTTCTCCCTTTTATTTGCCTATATAATTTTATGTGTGTGTGTGAACATCTGAAATATGAAATGTTTGTTTCAGGGACACGAGTACCATAGGAATATATATCAAAATGATGATTTGTTGCTACTCTAAATAGTCAGGACAGTGGAAGAAACAGGCGTGTGCAGCTCCAACAGCAGAGATGCAGCGAAGAGTAGAGTTGATGCAATATGAATTGTCTCATGGGAAGATGTACAATACATCAAGTGATGATGTGGAGAAACATCTAACCTCTGGATACTTGAAATCGTGTAAGATACTTTGTGATCAATAATACTTTGAGCACAAACACAACAGATAATGGTGACAAAACAGAGTTTATTCTTTAGGGAAACAATTTCTAGCTAGACATCTGTTACATAACAAGTTTGTGAAACTGATGGTTTCGCTGAAGTAATTTCGGTTCTATGTTTTTTTGTAAACCCGACAGGACCATAATGATTTTGCAAGGTTTAGCTCATCGATCACAAGTTGGATTTTTATACATGTTGACAACATGTCTTCCTGACTAAATTTGAGCAGCAATTCTCTGAAACAAAAACATTGAGCATAATTTCAGCTTTGCTTGTCCATTAAATCTGTTGTGACACTGCCTTATCAAACAGTGAAAGCATCACAATAATCCGCAGTTAATGTTTATAGATAGTGTCTGCTGAATGATTTACAGATCAGCCATGATGAATACAAAGCCCTGGGATACTTGGGGGACTTTTACAGTACAATAATAATTCCAACAGAATAATGTCCACAACTGATATCAAACATGTATTAGTTTAATCTCAAACAAAGGGCAGAATCTGCTCTTCTTTCAGGCATTTTCTACTGTTCTAGGCCAGTGGTCCCTGTATGGGTGATGCATGGCTCCCTTGTGACAGTATCACCACAGATGAGTCATTCTGTGCTGGTGGCATCTATTGGGAGTAAATTTAGGTCTTTCTCGGTGCTGGGAGGCTGACATTAAAGCAGGCTACGAGGCACAAGCAGTTAAAAAGAAGGGATTTACAAGCACATCTCGTATTGTATGTTGTTCCAGCTCTGCCTGCATATGTTTGATCACACATAAAACAAAAACAATCAAACTTCATTGATTATTTCTTCCCGTAGAAAACTGACTTAAACCGTTCAAGTGGATTCATTTTCTTAAAAAAGAAAGAAAAACCAAAAACAAAACATTATTTGTAATTAAAGATGTCTTTCTTTATGGTATGAGCTACAGGAGAGTAGCATCGGGAAGATGTACATAATATACATGATAGTCAGTGTTACTGTCTGTAAGCATACATGGCTATTTAACAATACTCTTGTTTTCTACAGGTTACTTTGGCTTTTTGTACAAATAATCATTTCCTACCACATAAGTTATAACCTGATAACATAATAAGCCATGAAGCTAACAATAAGAAAATATGAGAATCCAAACTTGTTCTGCTTACTGTTAACATGAAAACCCATTGAATATTCTCATTCAGAGATGTTATAGATTTATTTGTGCCTCTGTCAGACTGACGGTCTGCGTCAACACTTTCTAGAAGTAGTGTTTACATCATGCACAGACTTGAGGTATCGGTCATCTTATAATGCTGTGTTCTTCTCTGGAACAAATCCACGCGGATGACTCTAGGCCCAAATCTGCAAGGAAAGCAGGACAAAGTTTAAAATCATTTTTAAAATGACGAGTAACTGCAAAAGATTAAAACGTTTGCATTGATTTCCTATTTTAACCCTTAAATGGATTCTGTATCCTGGGAGATACAGATATTTGGCAGGCTGTGTGGGGGAGGGGCTCCAGCCACCTGCACTCCAAGTTTGGAGAATCTATTAAGGGGGGTGAGGTTAAGCACCCGGG